>OY979709.1:20476314-20647314 GCA_963855925.1 Inga laurina
AACAATGAAAACAATGAAAGGCCTGTCATTCGAGCCCTGTTTTCATTGGATTTGGGGGGCGGGCCTCAGTACTTGTTTGGTTATAGCATTTTTCAGTATTATCTTAATTATATTAAGAATTTACTGGATGGTATTGAAGCATGCCTAGTGTATAATTTTATGGCTGTGCAGATTCAACAGCTAGTGAAGAGATCATGAGATGTAAAGTGCTCGTATCTCAAGTGATCAAAATCAACTTGCGGATTCTCTAGCAAAGATGGGGACTCTCAGGGCATGTTTGGTATAAGGGATTTGGAGGAGAAGGGAAGGGAAAGAAAATTTTTATGAGTTAAATTTAAAAACTTTGGAAAAATTTGGTTGCAAAATTTTAATAAATGAAAGATGTATGATAAAGGAATAAAAAAAATTAATTAAAAAATTTAAACCTCACTTCTCTAATTTTTTTTAATTTAACTCAAAAGCTTTTTTTTTTTTTGCCTTTGCTCACTTTCCCTCCCCTCCCCTCATACCAAACAACCCCTCAAGGTCCTCTCTGTTAGGATCGGCAGGCACAGTAGAAGAATTTAAAAATTTTTGCCAATCTCAATCAAGCATCTATCAATGGTGTTTAAACATAGTTAGAAAGAATCGTACCTTTTCGAATTTAGGGTTTTTTGATCTCCAGGAGCCAGCACCTCAGGTCCACTCCCTCTACTGGTATCCACATGAATGCTCTCTAACACAGACTGCGTGCTAGCACCTTCAATGTCTCCTAGGGTTTCATTTGCGGCTCTAGATTCTTATCCGTGCTTGAGTTTTTCTGCTCTATCAATTTTATAACCCATGGGGCTATATTTGAATTTCAAAATTAATCTTTATTAATTTTGAAATTAATTAACATTTAAATATCTTAATGAGCTAATTAAATAAATTTAGTTTAAATTAAATCTAGTCAACAGTTTTAATTTAACCTATTTATTTAATCCAAATAAAGAGTCATTAAATTTAATTTATCTTCATAAATTAAATCTGAGATGTTATATCTCTATCATGTTAGTTATTAAATTTAATTTATATTAATAAAATTAAATTTAAGACTAACATAATATAATAATATCATATATATATATATATAATATTATTAATTTTATTTTCACGAATTTTATGTTATATATATATATAAATATAAAATTCGTCCACCCTAGATTAAACATTATCTCGTGTGGGCCATTCTTGTATGCGATCCTATAGGCCCATACGAAGTTGGTAGTAAGCCAATAACTGTACTAACCCACAAGTCGTGAGCGGCTTCTAGTAAGACATCATGACTACCCAATTCATATGAGGATCGTTAACACGATGCAACATGTCATACAACCATGTCACGTCCCTTTTGTCACACGATATATCTGTCAAGGATGAGACATGGATAATATCATTCTCTTATTCCTGACCATTACTTTCTCGATTCCTAAGTAGTCTGACAATAGAAATGGAAACTCCTTTCCATCGTAGTATGGCCATACATTTCTCAGACTCACTTATTGATGGGCCCGGTAATATCTCTCTACTAATGTGAGGGACAAATTTCATCTTGATCATTCATATTCCTCTGCATGTAAAACCACTAAACCCTGTTGTAGCCTTTATCATCACCCGATCAAAAGTGACTTTTGACTAGTTCAAAGCTTAGCACCTCTCATATAGGAATCCATAATGACCTCAGGTCAAAAGGCATTGTGACGTGGTTAAGTATACATGCAAAAAGCTTATGACTTGATCCATATAGCTTTCTCATAGTGGGTCGGTCCAGCACTTGTACTTTTACAAGTGCCAAATACTTTGATTCATGTCTCCATATCTTATCAAAGTCATACTGTCTTGTTTCATCTATGCTCCCTCATAGACGACCTACCATGGACATTTTAGGACAACATTTATGCTTTATTAAAGGATACAATTATCATAGTTAATATGCAAATAATATGATAACAGAATGGAGAAATTCGTTAAATAATAATGTTTAAAGTACAATGATTGCCTTTAGGGCACAATTTCCAACACTCTCTTCCTGACTCATGCCCTTCTTATTTGTGAGCTTTGGTAGATAATGGGTATATGGGATCTATTCCCCTTAGTTTAGATGCTATTAGTTAATTGATTTCTAGCTCTCTCTTGTACAAAAATAAAATAAAATAATATTGAGAATTCATTTTCCATATGGGACCTGAAATCATTTGAAGGGGAGGTCCTAGAGTGTCAATATTTATGAAAATATGAAGATAAAAAAATACCCTTAATGAAAACATATATGGGAAAGATGATCTAACTTTTAATAGATAAGAAAAGAAAAAAAATCATGACCCTTCCTCTTCTCTCGTGTGTGCTATGCATTATCCCTTATCGCCATTGATCACTGTGGTTTTTGCCGAAGCTTCGATATGTCAGTGAAAGCTAGGGAGGTAACTTGTCTCAAGGTCTTTTTGATATTTCAGTGTTTGGTAGAGGTTGTAGTAGCTATATTCGTTTGTGACCTAGCTACGTGAGCAAGGAACTATTGAATATACTTGTGACTTCATTACATTTTATGATTTTCTCCATTATCATCATGTTGAATCTACTTGTGGCTCCATTATCTTCATGTCAGTGAAAGCTAGGGAGGTAATTTGTCTCAAAGTCTTTTTGGTATTTCAGTATTTGGTGGAGGTTATGCTAGCTATATTCGTTTTTGACCTAGCTATTTTCATTGCTCTGTATGTGAGCAAGGAGATGTTGAATATACTTGTAGCTTCATTAGGCTTTATGATTTTCACCATTATCTTTATGTTTTGGTTTAATTTTATACTTGATACATTTTTATGTAAGGTTGGATTGTTATTAAAGTAGTCTATGCCTTTTTTCAAAATCTAATTATCCTCATATTGTAACTATATTAGATATTGATTAGGTTATATGTCAAACATAGTGTAAAATTCAGTTTATTTGATGTTAAAGCTATATTATTGTAGGTTTTGTTGTAAATGTGATGAATAAATAGGGTACTAAAAGAAATATATTGCTTCTTCTAAATAGATGGAAGATTGTCACTTATGCTATAGAGGAGAATGAAATATACTTTATAAAGGTCTGGATACCTCCCTTCTTGATGTGTTTTAAAATCATGAGGGCTAATTGGCCCCAAATCGGACAATATCGACAAGGAGGTGGTAGGATGTTAGGGATGTTACAAATGGTATCATAACTAAGTTCAGGTAGTATTAAAGCCAAATTCAGCTAGTATCAGAGCCATGTTAAGGTGGTATTGATGGGACCAAAGCTAGGCTTGGGTTAATGTGTCAAGTCTAGATGCCTCCCCCTTTTAAGGCATTTTTAAATTGTGAGGCATAATGGAGCTTAAATGCGAACAATATTGAGAACAAGGTACTGAGATATTACAGTTGGTATCAAAGCTAGGTTTTGGTCAATGTGCCAGTAAGGATGTTGGGCCTAAACTGAGTGGATTGTGAAGTCCCACCTGTAAAAGGGAATTGACCATTCCATTATACATGCGACTAAAAGTATTCTAGAAGCACCAATAGAAAAATCCCAAATCCATGACTCTTTGCCCAAATCTCTACCTGAATTGTCTTCATCTATAACTGTATCTAACTTGTCCTTTTTATCAACATCCTTACCCAACTCAATAATCAAGTTCCCCAAACCCGATTTGTTATTGGGTCGACCTTGATAGCCGTCAATAAAGATCGCTTTCCCACCGTTAAGACTGAAGCTTCTCTTATTGATGAGTGATGCGAGTAACTCAAATAAATGCATAAGAGTTCGTATGGGTGAGAGGAATCCTTGTAGTGTCGAACATTTAAAACTTGTCCATCCTAACACCAACAAAATTGAAGATTCGGGAAGAGAAACTACTTCGAAAAAACTAGAGAGATGGGACCATAGACTCATCAGTAAGGTATTGTCAAGGTTCTATTGTCGAGCCCCTAGTGTGAACATCTTCGGTGAATAAAGTTCTTTTCTCAAAATTGAGGAAAAAGACGTATTCACAAAGGACAGAGACATGTTTGCTAAAACTCAATTGTTAGAAGTAATTGTGGGTTGCATTGGAAACTTGGGTTTCTTTCCAAATGATTTTGGAAATAGGTTGAGTTTAGAGAGCAAATTGGACAATATCCTAAGAGCCTTAATTTCACTAGTTCATGAAACAAACAATGTTGCTGTCATAAGAAGAAAGTTTAGGCAAAGAGGAAAAGAGGTGGTGTGCTCTAGTTCACGCCTTGACTAGGCCAAAAGTGCAATAATTAGTTTGCTAGGAAGAATTGTCAACGACTACAGTAGAGAAAGACATAGTGGTAAAATCCACCATCACTGTCGTGACTTGGCAAACGCTCTGGTACTTTTAATTGTTGATCTACTCTAATTTCCTTGTCATTCTCAGATGTTTCTTCTTCATCTGCTTTGGCTTTATCTGAACAGTTTGTTGCCATTCACATTTGAAGTTAAATCCTCATTGTTAGAGGACACATTCTTCTTCATTATTGCATCAGCTTCAGCATTATAGGAATCAACTTCAGTGTTATGGGAATCATCTTCATCCACCATTATAAAATTGATTTCCTCCTTCTCAACAACAACAATGGTGAGTGATTTAACCTTGTTGTGAGGTTAATCAAAAGTAACTAAGCTAAATGTAGTGAAAAAGAGTCTAGCCTAGGTAATCTTTCTCAAGGAGCCTGATGATTGTTACAATTTCCTAGTAAAACTAAGGGCCACAACTTAGCAAACTAATCATATAAAATATGAATGCAAGTAAAATAGCTTGACAAAAGTGAGAGTAAATATCAGTATGAATCTTTGTATTTATGTATATGTTCCTTTGGAGATTGGCTTCACCTTCATTGTCTACCAATGTTTATGGAGTCAAAAACCAAATTCATGGAAGAATTAAGTCAACAACTTGGTAACTCACTCATAAACAAGATTCTACAATTGCACGAATCTATAGATAAGTATATCATCATTTGGCAGAGAATTAAAAGCATAACAATCCAATTTCTTTTCTAGCAATTGAGACTACACATCACCGTAGAATTCATTCAGACCAATCACATAATTCGAACAAACAAGATTAGATAATGGAAACTGATTTTACTAAGTAACAAAGAAGGAAAATTCAACTTGATTCAGCAAATGAATTACTGTACTAACAAATCTCAAGAAGATTAATAGTTCTAGTGAGAGATATATCGAATCAATCTTTGAAATCACAACATCAATTGTACAACTTGTCTAATTAATACTATGATTCCATATCAGAGCTAAAGAAGAACAAAAATCCCTAATAAAGAATAGGAACTTGGGTTTAGCTCCATCTCTAAGAAAACTTAACAAATTAGCCTCTCATGGCATGGAAATACACATAACTATCACTATAAGAGATAAGCACCATGGACAACTTCAATCTTGATCCAATATATTACCTTCGAACAGACGAATCAGAGAGAAATTCCCCCAAGCCGGTCTAGAGATGGATTTCACCCTCGTAAAGTAAAGTTCCATGTACATATATAGCTTAGTTTTAACTAAAAGGCATCCAAATCAAAGCATACATGTCCGGTGATCAAGTGAGCTCTCCAACTTCATTGCTCTCTAGCTATCTTCTATCCTTCAGAACTTCAATTAGCGTCAGTTGAGAGTTTCTGACCATTGTACATATTATGTTAAAACCCAAAAAACTTCTTGTTCTTTTCATTTGGGTCCCTTTCAGCTTTTCACACAGGTCCTGTGAACTTTGATTTTCATGTTAGTCCCTTTTCCTAATTTCAGCTTCATCTCTAATGTCTCCCAAGCTCTTTAAAAAACCTATCATAATAGTGTAACATAATTTATTCCACAAATCAAATACTTAGGAGAAGTCAAAAAATGTAACGATTAAGCTCTCTTAGCTATTAACTCTACATAATCACCTTTAATCACAATTAATCATACTAAATGCATTTCAATCATGATTATCCCAATAAAATCTCTAAATGAGATATTAAAATATATGTTAAAATTGGGATTTATTAGTGAGATTTAAGATCTCACCTGATTCTTCCTCAATCCTTTCAAATTCAACATTTTTTCAGAATCTTGAACTCAGTTTGCTCAATTTTTCTGATTTCCTTATCAACCATTTAGATTCTATAGGACTCAATTACTTGCACTTGCAAATCATTCAAACTTCACCTTCATCTTTCTAATTTGATTCATGTTGCTTCCATCATTCATGAAGATCAACATAATAAATAGCAAAGAAAAGGGTTCTTGGACCAAAGTACTGGACCTGATCTCAAATATCTAGTTGAAGGCCATAGATGAAGAAGTTAATAATAGTGAAGTCAGAAATTTATGCATAAGGTAGGAGTACTTTAAATCCCTATGCTTAATCCTTCACTATAGATAAAGATTAAGTTGATATAGCTCTAGGAGGGTTTTCATGGTAGTGAGAGTTTAGTGGGCCAAGTTTTCGGTGACCTTCAGCAATAGTGATGGTGGCTAGAGGAGTAGCTTTGGTACTATTGTTAACAATAAAAGGAAAAATAGGGAGTAAATAGTAAAATATCAATTCAACAAGACACCTAATACAATTACCAACACCCTTTTATAGACTTATACCCTTCCCAAATTACCTTAATTTCCCCTACTCTTACTATTACCACATATCACAAGATGTTGAGATGAACAAAGCTAGGCTTGGGTCAATATGCTAGTGGGGATGCTAGGCACAAAGGAGGTGAATTATGAAGTCCTACATTGACTGGGGAAGGTACAATTTCCCTTAACATCTATAATTTCAACGTCCCTTAGAAGATTGAAATCATGACTATTCAATTGATCTCAACGCTCATAATTGAGACACATTATATAGCATTTAAACTTCTATATCCTCATTTCTTTATGGTTTAATCTCAACCGTACATTCTATTTTATGTTTCTTCTGAATCCCTAACCATATAAGAAGGTATTTTCTATCTTCCCAATGCCTTCTAACCCACCCAACAACAGTAAGGCTAGCACTTATAATGACTCTCTCCCTCTATAATAGTTTTTGATGATGGATGATGATGATTGCCAGCCTTGCCATTGTCGGGTGGGTTTGACAGTAATGATTTCAAGGTATTGAGGGACATTGAAAATATGGACACTAAGAACAACTGTACCCTCCCTAGCCAATGTGAGACTTCACAACCCACCTACTTTGGGCCCAACATCCTCACTGGCAAATTGACTACAACCTAACTCTAATGCCAACTATAACATCCCAATACCTTGTTTTTGGTATTGTAAGCTTTGGAGCCCTATTAATCCTTATAGTTTAAAAGCATGCTAAGTGGGGGAGGTATCTAGACCAGCACCTTGACCCTATTCTGGCCTAATACCACATGAACTTAGCTCTGATACCAATTGTAACATCTTATAGTATCTTAGCAACTCACTCTCTTATACTATATGTGATGTAATGTGTGTGTTATATCATTGGTTTGTGATGATTTTGAATGCTACAAAGCCTGTGGATATGTGAAAGCCGAAAGGCTATTTATGGGCTGAGAGGCTATTTATAAATCTGAAAGGTTATATGAGCCGTAAGGCTATATGTATGCATCGCCATGCCAATAGTCCTTGAGTCGCTAACAACAGTTTGGGTAAGAACTACTTGCCTTCCAGGCGGTAAAAGGGGATGAGGGTGGGGTGTGATGTGTATTTCTGTTACTACTTGGTGATTTACTTGCATGCTGTGTGATCATGTGTGGTAAGAGTGATTTATTACTACTGAGATTCTCTTGAATCTTATTCTTTCCTTTGACTAACCTTCAGACATGGCAAGTAGCTCCAAAGGGAAGGAGACGACCAAGGGCAGTTAGGACTCCTGTAGGAATATAATTTGGGTCGTTGTTATCAAATTTTGGCTTGGGGTTATTGTATATTGTTGGGATGTAAATATTATTTTGGATACAGTTGTGTAATCCCCTAAATGGGAATGTATGAACCCTTAGTATATTATATCAACCTAGGGGTTGTCGGGATTTTTGTTGTATACTCTGATATGTATAAGAGTGATTTAACTGAACAGGGTTATTATATATATTCAAAATTTGAAATCGAGACTAGGATAGGGAAGGAATTTTGAAAGGATTTGTGAAAACCCTACCGGAAGGAAGGGATTGGAAATGAATTTTAATTATCCATTGGTCTCTAATCCATTCTAATTATGCATTTTCAAATCATAATTAAGGTTTTCAAGGCAGGGGGTTACACACATTGGTCTCACTTGAGTGCATCTTCATATTTTCTCTTCTGCTTCAGCTTTTGTGTTGCACTTCCATGAGATTTTGAGAGAGTGCATTTTCACACTTGTGAGTGATGTGGGTCCTCACTCGAGCACACTTATCTCACTCAAGTACACATGTATCTTGCACTATGAATTCTCGTCTCTAGATAACACTCGTATCCTATTTTTTTAAGAGTGTGATTTTGCACTTGCAGGTGATGTAGGGCATTACTCGAGTACACTAATCCTTACTCGAGTGAAGAGTATATTCTTGTATAGGATACTCTTTCGCTTCAGCACTTGCATCAGGAATGGAGAGAGTTAGATTTTTCACTCACAGGTGCTGAGGTATCACTTGAGTGCAAGTACTCTCCACTCGAGTACACTTGCTCTTCTATGCACTGGTTGACTCTTAGGCAAACACTTTCTATGCTTCACTTGCTTAGACTCAAGTGCAGTTTTCACTTTGAGTTTATCTTGCTCTTGGGTAAATACTTCCTATACCATACTTGGTAGGACTCAGGTGAACTTGAGGCTATCACTCGAGTATTAAATCTGTGCAAGAGGGAAGTGATGATATACTGTCTCTGACATTGCTCTCTATCAAACACTTGCACAAGTATGGCTTCTTGATTGAGTACAAATCATATCATCACTCAAGTGATGTGTCCATCACTCTAGTTGTCCTGGTATTTTCAGCTAGATTATGCTTTTGTCAAACACTTTCAGTTTAACACTTGCTTGTGCTCAAGTACAAAAGTGCTTATTGCTCGAATGCTAGCTCCATCACTCGAGTGCATTAGTTAAAATCACAGCAATGACCTCTGAACTTTGTGAGATGCATTTGGTAACATTTTCAACCAATACAAAGCATGAGTTTCTTACCACAACACACAATCATCTTTTTTTTTTTATCATCAAAACTTGGAATCTAACAGGCACCACATTTATAACGGTTTTGTAATATGGGTGGGTTTGTAGTTGTTCATAAGATAAAAAATTCTATAAAATGCAAACAGTCGCATATTTGTAGCGATTCTGAGGAATAATCGGTATAGAATGCAAAGGGCTTGCATATTTGAAGCTGTTTTGTAAAACCGCTTCAAACTTTCACGTTGCACAATGAAGGTTTTCATGATTTGTAGTTGCTGAGGTAGTGGTTTTTGTAAAACCGCTACAAATCTTAAGGCTATATAAGTATTGTCACCACTCATTTTACCACTTTTGGAAATTTCATTTCTCATGTAAGACCCCGTCTTACATACCACTTATCATTGATATTAATCAGAGTACTTGAACATATTTCGGTGGGCAACACAAGAATAACAAAAATATACTGATATATTGATACATTACGCTTGATTACACTATAGGTTTCCCCCACTAGGGGTCGTACATAATACTTATAGACATCAAAATATTAAAAGGTCTTAAGATAACCAACGTCTTCTCTTGATCTTGACTGGAACATTTAATTACCAGTAAATACCATTTCGCCCTTAAAGCCGTTTTATGCTGCTGCACACTTTACAGATTTATGGAAAGGGTGAGATTCGAGATAATCTCAGTAGTAACAGGCTATCAATCATATAAAATGCAAAAATTAAATATGCCATACTTCATATTATGCAACACATTAATAACAATACCACAGCATGTATACATGAGTTAGGGGCTTAATCCCCCACTACCTGTAAACCTTGGTTAGGTTCTTACTCAACAACCAGGTAAGTGTGCCTCTATACACACAAATTACCCTCCTCAGCAAAACTACATTTATTAATTATATCACAGAAGATGGTATACACAAATATATAAATATTGGCATAGTATATGAAGGATAGAGTTACTACCTGAAATAGCCTTTTCTAGCCTAATCGTCTAACTGTCTTGATCCGGCTCGACCACAACTGTCCGGTCCTAAAATTTCAAGTTTATAAGAATTAGGTTAATACTCATTCATGTACTTCTTTAAAATCTTTTAAACTCACTTTGTTGGTTATCCTTGCTAAAAACTGGAAAATTACCAAAATGCCCCTAGGGACCCGATATAAGCCCCTTTGTACCTGGTCCAACTGTACTTTTCCAAAAATTATGACCTAGGCTATTCCTATATAATTTCACACAAAGAATCCATTTTTGACCTGGGAATTACCAAAATCACTATAAAAAGACCAAAATGCCCTTGGCAGCCCCTAACTTAGGGTTTTAGGGGTAATTTTGCCATTTCACATTACAAGGCTTTTCACATTTCATGATCAATATGAACCCTCACAATTTTCCATTCTAAATACAATGGAATCATCAAAACCACCATCCAGTCCAAACACCCCTAAAATAGGTATGGACGAAATTCACAATAAATTGGAAAAAATGGAATTTCTTGATTCCATTCCATTAACCACCTTCTTTTCACCTCTAATTACTTGTTTAATCACTTAATTACACTTCCTACATGATTAATCCAAATTTAGGCGGCACCTACCCTTAGGGTTTCATCATCCCAAATTTACAAAAACATCTAAACAATTTACAAATCAAGCTAACAACCACAACAACAACATGTTAACCAAAAGGATCAAAGTTCTTCATATTACCTCTCGATTTCTCACTTTCTCTCTCTAGCCATCCTTCTCTCCTCCTCTTTCTCTTGAATTTTTGCTTGCTATACATGATATTCATGAAGAACAAGAGCTATAAAGAAATTCTACACAAGCTAGAAGACATAAGCTCTTGAACTCACAAGACTTACTTTGATTTTTGCCTTCTTGCTCCCTCTTGAACCCTAAGTTTCCAAGGCCTTCTATGACACATTCTCTCTCCTTTCTCTTGATGCTTGGTCAAGAAAACAAGAAGAGCAAGAGATGATGAAGCTTTTAAACAAAATATCTCGATCTCTTTTTCTTTTTAAAATATATTACTTTATTAGATTTTATCACACCTTTTTAATTTGAGCTTATCTCTTTGTTATTTGAGTCATAAATTCCCCATTGCATTTGGACCAAATTTCTCTTCCCTCCTTAGCCCATAAATATCCCACTAAGGTTCCCAAGTGAACCAAATGGGCCTCTTTCAATTTCTTCATCTATTTATTTATGAGTTGCAATATTTGACTTTTCAAACTTTACCTTTTGCTTGGTTTCAAGTGCTTTAACTTGGAAATTGAAATTAAATCATTGATTTCCTTGCTTCTTGCCCAAAAGTGACAACATGAAGCTCCCAAGGTAACTAAGCAAGCTTCTTCAATTATCTCTTGAGTTACACATATTAGCCTATAATTGTTGACTTTTCAACTCTTCTAATATATTCCCCAAACTTCAATTCCCTCTTGCTCTCACCTTTTTGGACATTCCATGTCCAAGAAAAAGGGAAAATGTGTGCTTTTTACTTTATTCCACAATTTACACAATTGCCATTACATTTTTCCCCAAATTCGCAATAATTATCAATTCTGGTAGATTTCTAACCAAACTTTGAAAATCATAACTTTATTTGTAGAAATTCAATTGGAGTGATTCCAAAGGCTATGAAACCCTTAATGAGTTTAGTTTTAGAGAAAAATATAGCCTTTAGCTAGCTAGAAGTTTAAAATTCACAGAAACTTGATAAACCTTACCTGTTCCAAATTTGGTTCCAGAAACAGGGTCTAGATTTGAAAAATCATATCTCTTAGTATATAGTCCAAAAATTACCTATTGCCTATCAAATTAAAGTTTGGGATGTCTATTTGCATCCTGTAAAATTTCACAATTTTTGGACATCATTTTCCTTTTTAAAAATATGTTACAGAAGACTACTATGCTGGAAAAATACATTGGCAGCAAACCCTCATTCTTGGGACTCTTGCTAAAATGGGGCTTAGCAGTCCACTTGATTCAAGCTTAGTCGCAAGACTCTAATCCCATAATTTGGGATATTATCTCATGCGCTCTAAAAAGTTTTGCTTCAGATTTGACATTCTGCTCAAGCATTTAGAGAGTTAGGCACTTGAGAATAGTAAAGTTAACTCTTTTATTTCATTTTTTCCCTTATTATTATAATTTAGTTATAAATATTGAGAATATTTTTAATTATTTAGTAATAATTGTAGTTATTATGACTTCCGGGAGAGATAAGGGGATGGGGAAGTATTAGATCCCATATGTTTTGATGATAACAAAGATTAGAACAAACTTACAAAAGGTTTTGATAAATAGAAAAAATAGTTTTTGAACAAAGGAACAAAGTGTTTGGTGGTAAGGAAAGCCATCACTCGAGTAGGCACTTTAGTGATGAAGTAGAACAAGAAGTCACTGAACAGGAGAAAACATCACTAGCAGATTTTTGAAGGGATCACTCGAGTGATCACTCAGTGATGAACCTTCATTACTTGAGTGATCACTCGAGAGTAATGTGTGTCAAATAGTTCCAGAAGCTCTTTGCCAAGATTTCATTGATGTCACTTGAGGGATCACTTGAGTAATGACAAAGGATCACTTAAGTGACTAGGTAAGAAAAGAGGTAGTGAGGTCTCTGCCAATATTTTGAAGGGATCACTCGAGTAACCAGTCAAGTGATGCCCATAAATTACTCAAGTGATTAGGTCAGAAATGATGACTTCACTCTTTGCCAAGTTTTTCAATGGATTACTCGAGTGTTGGATTTAGATTACTTGAGTAACTACTCGAGTGATGAAGCTCAGAAAGCATATTTTAATATGTTGTTTATTGATTTGTTATCTATATGATTAATCTTTCATTGTGTTAGAATTCTGAATATATTTACAAAGAAATGATGAAGAGATCATGCATTGAGAGAAAAGTCAAACATATTGTCCGCAACATCCGAAACACTCACCACCGCAATGGCTATTTTTCAAATTCGAAGTACGGTCAAACGAAGCTGTGCAACACCAACGGATATGTTGAAATGATTTCAATGGCTATCACGACGCATCTTTAAGTATGGGAACATTTAATAGAGAACAAACACAACATCAAAGAACACACGAAAATATATCAATCAACATATTCTTAGTGCTCTATTTTCTTATATTCATTTATGTACTTCAGTGATTATATATTTGCTCTGTGAGAGAGATTTTCATTACAAACTCAATATTTGTTATTGAGACAACTTAAGGTTGTGGAACCTTGAGTTGGGGATTTGATTACAACGTGTAAGGGGGAGTAAGTGTCTACTGTGTATTAAGGTGACAAAAACCTACTGAATCTTGGAAGATATAGCAAAACTCTCAGAGAAGCTGTGAGGACTGGATATAGGTCAAAGTGGTTGTGGCCGAACCAGTATAACTCCTAGTGTACACTTTGGTGATATTTCTCCTAGCTCTTAACTGCTTTAAATTCCCAATCAATTTTTTTATATGCGATACGAACTTTCTGTAATCACCCAATTCACCCCCCCTTTTAGGTGAAACGCTTGCACTAACATTTGGCATCAGAGCTTAGGTCTTCTTGTTCATCTATAACAACTTAAGAAGGATCTAATGGCAAGCATGTGTGAAGGAATACTTCCTAATGGAGCCTCAATCACCAAATCACCAGGTTTCAGCTATGAACACTTCTCTTTTTAGAAAGTAAAGTTCAGAGTATTCGTAATGGCTACAGAATACGAATTGTGGGAGGTAATTGAAAATGGGAACTATGAACCTGTAAAGATTATAGATTCACAGAAAATTTGAAAGACACTAGCTGAGTATGATAAGAATGAAAAGAAACTTATCACTCTCTACAACAAGGCAATTCTAATGATTCAAGGTGTCTTAAGTCAAAATGAGTACTTCAGGATTTGCACACTTCCAACAGCTAAGGAAATGTGGCAAGCCTTGGAAAAGCTCAAGAAGGAACTTCAGGAATAAAGGAAAACTGGATCAACACTCTGGTAACTGATTTTGATTTACTTCGAATGAGATCAGGTGAGTCAATACCTGAATTTAAACTTAGATATACTCATCTTGTTAATCAACTTGCAGCGTTTAGGAAAGTTTATGATCAGCATACCCAAGTAAGAAAGATTCTGAACATACTCTCTAAAAAGTGGGAGGCTAAAGTCACTATGATTAGGAAGTAAAAGGTTAATCAATTCGATCAATTGCTTCTTTATTTGGAAGTCTCTCTGAATATAAAAGTAAATTGAAATTCAAACAAGAACTAGAAGGTATTAGTGATAAGAAAAAGAAAGGCATTACACTAAAAGTAAAAGAGGAAATCCAAGAAGATGATGAAGATCTCGGTGATGATGAAATGGGCCTGATAATAAAACAATTCATAAAATTTTACAAGAAAGGCCAAGGATTTAGAAACTTTCAAAAAGGAGGAACAAGTAGTAAAGAACACATCATCTACTATGAATGTGAAAAGGTAGGACATATCAAGTCAAAATGTTTGAAATTGATTCAGAAGAGCAAATAAAAGAGAAAAGGCAAGTTCTTCAACAAAAAGAAAGCTTTTATATCTACTATATGGGGAGACAGGTCTTCTGATGAAAATAGCAATGAATAAGAAGTATATAATATCTGTCTGGTTGCTTAAGAAGAAATAGAAGAAGAGGTAACTAATTCTGATCCTACCTATGATGAATTATTTTCTGACTATAATGCTTTACATTCTAAATTCATCAAAGTAGTTAAAGAACTAGTTGTTTTCAAAAGGAAAAATAAAGTTCTTGAAGAACTTAAAGAGAATTCAGAAAAAGTTTGTGAAAATTGCTCTTCTCTGAAAAAGAAAAATATTGATCTCATTAAGACTCTTGAAAAATTTGCTAAAGGTAGTGAGATGTTAAATGTTATTTTTAAAGCTCAACGTTTTATAAATAATCGATATGTTATTGGATATAATCCAAAACCAGATAGAAAGAAAGGAAGAAAGAAAACAGGAGGTGAGATGTATTTAAGTCATTTTCAACATTCTGGAAATACATTGAATCCTTTTGCATATTGCAATTATTGTAATAGAAAGGATCATTATACTTCATCATATATACATAACAAGAAAGAAAAAATAGGAACCTATAAATGGGTGCCTAAAGGCCATATGTTTAGAAAACAATTTGTACTAACCTAAAAGGACCCAAAAAGATGTGTAATTAAGACGTAATTGTATTTAAATGCAGATATGTCTCAAAGCATCCAAAGGTAACAAATGGTATATAGATAGTGGATGCTCTAGACATATGATCAGTGATCTCGAAAGTTTTACTACGTTGCAACCTAAGGAAGGTGGAAAGGTAAAATTTGGAGGAAATCAATCTGGAAAGATAGCAGGAATTGGTGAAATAAAAAATGACAAAGGCATACAAGTCAAAGATGTATATTACATTGAAGGCTTGTGTCACAACTTGCTGAGCGTGAGCCAAAGTGCAGATAAAGATAACTTGATAATATTTGACTCAGAGTAATGTTTAATTGTAAATAAGAAAAACCTACAATTAGATAGGAAGAATTTCAAAGAAAAGCTTAGAGCAAAAAGGGAAGGTAACTGCTATACTCTTGATATCAGTAGAAATGCTTCTGAGAACTATTTTCTAAGTAATGCCGATGAAAGTTGGTTATGGCATAAGAGACTAGATCATGTCAATATGGACCAACTAGGCAAGTTACTTAAAAAGGATTTAGACTTGGTCTACCCAAAGTAAATTTCAAAAACAATTTGATCTGTGACGTATGTCAGAAGGGTAAACAAACTAAATCATCTTTCAAATCAAAAAATGAGATCACAACCAACAGACCACTTTAATTGTTGCATATGGATTTAGTTGGACCAGTAAGAGTTAAAAGTCTTGGTGGCAACTTATATTCTTTGGTTATTGTTGATGATTTCTCTAGATTTGCATGAACTATTTTCTTTTATCGAAGGATGAAACCTTTAGTGAATTTATTGTTTTTGCCAAGAAAGTGCAAAATGAAGAAAGTATGTCCATTGCAGGTATCAGGATAGATCATGGTGGAGAATTTGAGAATCAAGACTTTGAAGATTATTGTAACATTAATAGCATTGATCACAACTTCTCTACTCTAAGGACACCTCAATAAAATGGAGTAGTGAACGAAAGAATAGAGTACTCACTGAAATGGCTAGAACAATACTGCATGAAAAGAACGTATCTCAAGTTTTTTGGACTAATGCAATGAGCACAGCATACTACATCTCAAACAGAGCCTACATCAGAATAAAACATGGAAGGATACTATACGAAATATACAAAGGAAGGAAACCGAATCTCGCTCATCTGCACATCTTCAGTTGTAAGTGTTTCATTCATAATAATGGTAAAGATAACCTAAGAAAATTCGACTCTTAAACTAATGAAGGATTATTTCTAGGCTATTCTAAGTGAAGTAAAGCATACAAAGTTTTCAATAAACAAAAAATGTTGTTAAAGAATCAATTCATATTGTATTTAATGAATTTGAATCCTCTGACAAAGTTATTGACGATGAGATGGAAATTGTATTAAATCAAGAAAATGAGCAACCTAATCCTAAACCATACAATTCTAAAAATGATCAGCCAAGGAAGAAGAACAATCACTAGGACAACTTAGAGCCTGGAAATATAACAAGAGTCATTACCTAGAATAAGTCATAGGAGATGTGAATGAAGGAATGAAAACCAGAAATAGAATTTTAATGAAGTTAGTTTTTCTGCATTTATCTCTGAGGTTGAACCTTCTAACATGGGTGAATCCCTATCAAACAATGATTGGGTAATAGCAATACAAAAAGAACTAAACTAGTTTGAAAGAAATCAAGTTTGGGATTTGGAACCCCGACTTAAGGATCATTCGATCACTGGCAAAAAATGGGTATTCAAGAACAAACTTGATGAATCCATAATCATTGTCAAAAACAAGGCAAGATTGGTAGCCAAAGGCTATAATGAAGAAGGAATTGATTATACGGAAATGTATGCTCCAGTGGCTAGATTGGAAGCTATACAAGTACTCTTGGCCTTTGCAAGCATCAAGGGATTCAAATTGTATCAAATGGATATAAAGAGTGCATTTCTAAATGGCTACATCATAGAAGAAGTGTATGTAGATCAATCTCTAGGTTATGAAGATATGACTAAGCCTGACCATGTTTTCAAACTAAGAAAAGCTTTATACGGTTTAAAACAAGCCCCAGGAGCATGGTATTAAAGACTAAGTAAATTTCTCATTTTTCAAGGTTTTGAACAAGGAAAATTTGATGCAATACTTTTTACAAAGCAAAAATGAAATGATTTTTTAATTGTGCAAATATATGTTGATGATATAGTTTTTGGTGCTATTAACGAGAGTTTGTGCAAGAAATTTTATGAGATAATGCAGGGGGAGTTTGAGATGTCAATGATTGGGAGAATTGAACTTCTTTCTTGGTCTATAAATCAAACAGAGAAAGAATGAAATTTTCATATCTCAAATAAAGTATTTAAAGGAGCTATTGAAGAAATACGTAATGGATGAAGTAAATGGTATGGACACACCTATGAGTTCAATTACGTTGCTTGATGCCGATGTCAAGGGAAAAGATTACAACATTAAAAAATATAGAGGAATGATTGGATCATTACTCTATCTTACTGCAAGTAGATTTGACATCCAATTTAGTATTGGTATGTGTCCAAGATATCAATAAGCCCCAAAAGAATCACATGCTGAAACTGTCAAACGTATCTTTAGATACCACACCAACAAAACAGAATTAGACCTTGGTATCCTAAAGGAAGAAATGAATACCTAGTTACATACTCAGACACTGATCATAGAGTATACAAGAATGAATGAAAGAGTATTAGTAGACACTGTCAGTTTCTTGAAAGCTCACTTGTATCTTGGTTTAGCAAGAAACAAAACACAGTGTCACTCTTGTCAACAGAAGCTAAGTATGTTGCAGCATCAAGTTGTTGTGCACAAGTGTTGTGGCTGAAGCAACAACTACAAGACCTTGGTATATACTTGAAAGAGATACCTATCTATTGTGACAACACTAGTACGATAATCTTGGCAAAGAATCCAATCCAACATTCAAGAACCAAGTATATCGATGTTAGACATCATTTCAACAGGGATCATATTTAAAAGAAAGATGTCAAAGTAATATTCATTCCAATCCATCTTCAACTAACTGATATCTTTATAAAACCCCTGGCAAAAGATCAATTTCTATTCATTAGAAGAGAATTGGGAATGGTAAATCCCAATGAATTATAAGTTGTCTAGTGTTTACAAAATGTTAAGTAATGAGATTTAATGATGTTTTGATGATTACTAACTTAAGCTTTAGATTATTTAGCAATTTGTTTTGTAGGATCTTGATACTCTGCTTTAGGGCATGAAAAGCAAAGGTTAATATAGTACCATATCACTCAAGGGACAAATTCAAGTAACCTAGGTTACCTGAGTGATAACTGGAAGTGATGGTAAGCATCACTCGAGTAACCACTCAAGTGATAACCTGGAAAAGTTGGCAGTGAGGCATTAATTCAAAGGGAATATACATGGATAATTATAATATTATTCATGCAAGGTACACATTTAAATTTATTTTATATTTTTATTTTTGGTATGATCACTCGAGTGATGCGGGGTGTTAGGGCTTTATTTGTCGCAACTCAGTCATTTTTCACAAAATCACTTCGAGTGATTCTCTTAGTGCTCTCCCAAATATTTTTCACAAACTCTTTCTTACCTTATTTTTGTCAAAATCCACTAAATTTTAGTGTGAAAAAGCTCTCAAATCTCTCAGCCTTAATTTTGTGACCATCAACACTCATTTTCAGAAAATCACTCTTTCTCTCATTCACAATGGCTAGAACCAAAACTCCACTTTCTAATACTCCTTCTGGGTCTCTTGATCCCTAGCAACCATTTGAATGTCCTCCAACCAAGAAACATAAATTATCCCCCAAACCAAAAGCTAAACCGAAGCTGCAAGCTAAACCCAAAGTCAAAGGGGTTGTAATCAGGGAACCTAGGTTTACAAGGGCTCAATCAAAGAAGACTTCACCTCCAGGGAGAGGCAAGGGAACCAAGGCACCAACTCCACCTTCTTTAGCTCATTTGACACACCCTTTTGGTCTGGAAAACCATCTAAAGGGTTCAAGTATGATGAGAAACTTGCCAAAGTCATGTCAAACATGCTAGAAAAAGCTCTACAATCTAAAGGAGGGTCACTCTTTAAAGGTTCCAGAAGAAGAAAGAGAAGATGACATTACATTTCCTCCCAAGGGCTTTAATGTGAAAAAGTTAGAGCAGTCTCATAAGTTCAATAATCACTTTTCAAGGAGAAAAGTCTGAAAAATGCATTACATTGACCTCAATTTTCTTCAAGAGGTATTAAAATTTGACCTCTGCCTTTATCCTAAGTCTTATATGCCTTGGCTATCAATTAAACTTCCTTTTTACACAAAGATAGTCAGACATTTCTATTGTAATATGGAGCCAGTTAATGATGCCTTTAGAGACTCTCTAGAAGAAGAACTGGTATCTAAGGTTAGGGGACAAGAACTCTTGATATCACCCTCCAAAATCAACACTTGGTTAGGGATAGAGACCCCACCTAAAGATATATATCCTAATCTTGATTCAAACCAATTGTTTACCACTTTAAGGCCTAGGGAGAGAGTAGGACTACTCAATTTTAATCCTAGTGATATATGTGATTTACACATAGTCCTATGGTATATCTACTCTAGAGCCATAGTCAATAAGTAAACAATTTCACACATTTCTTAGGGATAGATTTTAGAAACATAACCTCCATTATCCTGAAAGTGTAAAAAGAACTAGGTGAACTCATATTAGTTGAGATTAAGAGATAGGTTCAATGGAACCATGACTAGCCCCATGCCTTTTCCCTAGCTCATCTCCTTGTTTCTAAAGAAGAAAAAGCTTTGGTACTTAGAGAAGAATGAGCCTATAGAGAGACTACTCCCAGTGGCCAAAAATCAAATTGGGAAATTGGGGATTGAGATTCCTCTAAAGAAGCCACTTGAGTCTAGCCCCAAGAAGAAGAAGTAAATTGAGGCTGAGTCAAGTAGGATGGATGATACTCGGTCCTCTACCCCAGCTTCTATAGCTCTACCATCATTCTTTGGTGCTACTCTACAGACATCCATTAAGAATGTACTTGATGGTTTTCATGTGGACATCACCAACACAAATACAGAGCTAGTAACCCACATGAACCATAAGATGGGTGAGGTTGTGACCAGTATGAACCAGCACAATGAGGCAATGCTAGTAGAGCAACGAGCACTAGGTATTGCCATTCAGGAGCTTGGTAACCTCATGCAATCATTACATGTAAATCTTGATGCCCTGGCTCTTGGACCATCCATACCTACCTCTACTCTTGCTATTGATATAGTTCCATCCTTTGAGCCTGGCCCTTTTACTATTCCTACTCCTATCATACCCACTACTACTCCCAGTAACTTTCTCTTTGCTATGCTTGATCCATCCACATCCGAGCCAGTTCACATCACTATCGATGACTCTGTCGAGCCAGCCTAGCCAACCCAGCTAGTTCAGCCTTAGCCAGTGCCAACACCTATGCTTCACCTATGGGTACTAAGGAGGTGGTTGTTTTATCCAGTGATCATCAATCACCTGCTGGTACAGAGGAGGTGGAAGTCACTTCTCAGATCCCAGCACCACCGAATCCTCTTTGGATACCTTTAGTGAATCTCCCTGAGCCTAAACCATCATCTTCAAATACTTCCAGCTAGGGTGACTCACATGAGCCTAGACCTACACCTCTCCCTGTCACTTCCATCTCTGCTGCCTAGCCATCTAGCTTTAGAACTTATTTTGAATGATTCCCACCTTGTGATGAAGAGAAAGGGGGAGAAGAACTAGAAGTGTTTTTGAAAATTAACAATCATGTTGCATTGACATAGAGTTTAGGGATATGGGTGTATTTGGATTTAGGGAGAAGCTTTTGACTTTTGTACTTTATTTTAACATGTATATTTTTCTTGAATTTACTTCAAGTAATCTAATTTTGTTGTGGACTAATGAACATTTTATTGTGTATGTTAGACGATTACAGGTTTCAATTCAAACTAAGATATTAGTTTAAATGATTTCAAATGCTAAAGATTTCAAAGTCACTGAATTTAAATTCAAAATGATTTCAAACTATCAAAGTTTCACAATCATTGGATTTGGAACCAAAGGAGTTTCAAAGTTATTAGGTTTTGAATTCAAAATGAGTTTAAACAAATAAGTTTTGATTTGAACTTAATGTAATTTTCAAAGTCATTTAAAAGAAAAATTGAAATCTCTACGTTTAGTCTAAACGAAAAGATATCAAGTATTTTAGAAGCATATGATCTTAATTAAAACTTTAAATTTCAAAATGCTTTCAAATACCTTGTTCAAAAATCACCAAGTTTTGTCATCATCAAAAAGGGGGAGAATGTTAGATCCCATATGTTTTGAGATAATAAAGATTGGAACAAACATACCAAAGGTTTTGATAAATAGACAAAAGAGTTTTGAACAAAGAAACAAAGTGTTTGGTAGCAGGGAAAGCTATTACTCAGTAGGCACTCGAGTGATGAAGTAGAATAAGTAGTCACTGAAGAGGAGAAAGCATCACTGGAAGATTTGTGAAGGGATTACTCGAGTGATTAACCTTCATTACGTGAGTACTCATGTAAAATAGTTGCAGAAGCTCTTTGCCCAGATTGCAATGGTGTCACTCAAGCTATCACTCGAGTAATGACAAAGGATCACTCGAGTGACCAGGTAAGAAAAGAGGTTGTGAGGTTTCTACCAATATTTTGAAGGGATCACTTGAGTAACCACTCAAGTGATGCCCATAAATCACTCGAGTAACCACTTGAGTGATTAGGTCAAAAACGATGACTTCACTCTCTTCCAAGTTTTTCAATGGATTACTCGAGTGAGACTCGAGTGATGGATTTAGATCACTCGAGTAACCACTCAGGTGATGAAGCTCAAAAAGCATATTTTAATCTGTTGTCTATTGATTTGTTATATATATATGATTAATCTTTCATTGTGTTAGTATTTTGAGTATATTTGTAGAGAAACAATGATGACATCATGCATTGATAGAAAAGTCAAACATATTGTCCGCAACATCAAAAATGCTCACCTACCGCGATGGCTATTTTTTAAATTCGAAGAATGATCAAACAAAGCTACGCAACACCAACAAACATATTGAAATGATTCTAACAGCTATCACGACGCATCTATAAGTATGGGAACATTTAACGAAGAACAAGCACAACATCGAAGAACACACGAACATACATCGATCAACATATTCTTAGTGCTCTATTTTCTTATATTCATTTAAGTACTTCAGTGATTATATATTTGCTTTGTGAGAGAGATTTTCATTACAAACTCAATATTTGTTATTGAGATAACTTAAGGTTGTGGAACCTTGACCTGGGGCTTTGATTACAACGTGTAAGGGGGAGCAAGTATCCACTGAAGGAACTTATTGTGTTTTGAGGTGGCAAGAACCTATTAAATCTTGGAAGATATAGTGAAACTTTCAGACAAGATTGAGGACTTGATGTAGGTCAAAGTGGCTGTGACTGAACCAATATAACTCCCGGTATACACTTTAATGATATTTTTTCTAGCTCTTAACTTCTTTAAATTCCCAATCAAATTTTTATGTACAATACAAACTTTGTGTGGTCACCGAATGCACCCCCCTCTTAGGTGAAATGCTTGTACTAACATGAAGGAGGTTAAGCGTCCCCTTAGACCTATTTTATGAGGGACCAGTAGCAAAGGGGGTGGTATAAGGCAGTGTGTAGGTAGATATGTCCTTGTACTGTGTATGGCCCTATAGGAGGCAACCCTATCAGAGCTACCTCTTTAGCCAAAGAGGTCTGACATTAGTCTCAGTGATTTCAATGAGAACGAGGAGTTTGATTCAATATTCCCATAATAAGTGACATGGAGCAGTTCCTGGATGAGGAAGAGGCCCATGACCAGAATAACCCACGACTGTCATCTTCATAGTCTACAAGGTTTGAGGTGCAAGTTCAAGGTGAATTTAATTATTGTTTTAATAAAGTTAATATTTAAATTACATAGGCTTAAATGAGGACTTATATTTAATTAAACTATATGGTAAATTGTGCAGATAAGTAGGAGAACATAACTACCAGGAGGCTGGATGTGGTCGGTCTTAATAGCCTAGATTGGGGACTACATGCCATAGTTTTGTTGAATAAGGCCATGAAGTAGCTGATTGACAATGGTGGTCACCTATTTAACCACCATCTGAATGAGCTGGGCATGAATTGGATGCGGTTCCTTATCCAGTTCAAGACATGGAAGAAGATTCCCCAATGCCAAAGAATATACTGTGGAATAAGGCTAGGAAGGTAATTAATTATATTTAATTATTTATAAATGTAAATAGTTATAATTTATGTCATTTTTAATTAATTAATTAACTATATTTAATTATTATTTATTCAATTGTGATACATGATAGGTTTGCTGTGTACGACAACAGGAAGAGGTACAAGATGATAAAGATGGGCGATGGCTGGAAGAACAGGAGGAATCGTCTCTACCACATCATGAACAAGGAAGGAACGATACCTCTGGAGTAGCTGATAGAGAATGTGCTTGATAGCATCCTACTTAATGACTAGGTAAGTTTTGTCCAGCATAAGAAGAGCCCAAAAGGAAGGCAAAAGAAGGATAGCTAATTTTAATGTTATTTCTCTCATCTTGTGAAGATTTCCTGAAAAGCTGAGCAAACTGATTAAATATGGTTTTTTTAAATCTTTGATTTCAACATTTTATTTTTTCCTTCTTATAATCTTATACTAATTACTTTTTTCTTCTTCTCCATAAATATAAGGACTCTTCCCCAACAATTTCAACATTCCTTCCATAATCAAATAAAATCTAGTGGACAACATAAGTCCTTATTACCTACACATTCTCAATATTAAACCTACATAATATTTATACTTATATAACTTAATTTAATCATTCTTCTCAAATATTAATTACTATCAATTAAATTGTTACTTAAATAATAAAACATTCAACATAATATTGGAACAATAGACTCAAATTATTATTTTGCATTTTTTTCAAGTATGAATATTTAGTTGCGGTTTTCAAACCACTACAAATTTAAATTCAAATTCAAATTAATTTTTTGGCACAACTTTTAAAATTTCATCTAATATTAGTAGTGGTTTCATAATTGCTACAAATATTTTGGTGCCAATTTTTTCAAATTCCTAGATGTACTTACTAGTAGTTTCAGAACCACTAATATGTTGGTTCCAAATTTTCAATTTTCATTTCCCAGCACACCAAAATTTGAGCAAAATTTTGGCGCCAATGTTTGTAGTGGTTTTTAAACGACTACAAGCTGCTCAGATAATGTGTCATCTACATACACATCTTGTAGCGGTGTGATGAAACCGCTACCAATACAGTAGCATATCTGTTTACATGAGTAGTGGTTCTTGAAAACTGCTACAAAACCATTTGCAATAGTATGTTTTGTAGCAATTTGTCCAACCGCTACTACTATCGTTTGTAATAGTTAAAACCTCTACAAATATACAATTTTAACCACTACAACATGACATGTTTTTTTTTTGTAGTTTAAGGCCTATTTCGTTTCCCTCCATAGGTAAGTGACAATCTTCCTACCTATTTGGATGAATCAATATATTTCTTTTGGTACTCTATTAATCACATTTACGATGCACCTACAATAATATAGCTTTAATGTCAAATAAACTGAATTTTACAATATGTTTGACATGTAATCTAATGAATATCTAATATAGTTGCAATATGAGTTCAATAGGTTTTGAAAAAGCATAGGGTACTTTAATAACTAGCCAACATTTGATAAAAATTTATTTGGTATAAAATCAGACCAAAACCTAAGGATAATGGAGAAAATTCTAAAACATAATGAAGCTACAAGTATATTCAACAGTTACTTGCTCACATATAGAGCTATAAAAAAAGCTAGGTCAAAAACTAATATAGTTACGATCACCTCCACCAAATATTGAAATACCAAAAAGGCCTTGAGAAAACATACCTTTCTAGCTTTCACTGAGGGATCATAGCTGCTGATTAATGGCGGCAAGGGATAACGTACAACATGTATGAGAGGAGAGGAAGGGTAATGATTTTTTTTCTTTCTTGTCTATTAAATGTTAGATCATCTTTCCCATCTATGTTTCCATTAAGGGTATTTTTATCTTCATAGTTTCATTGGTCTCTGATTACTTTGACATATTATATAAATTGAAACTTGTGAATTTACAATTTATTTATTGACTATTGATGTCATTGTTGATTTGTTTTTGTTAGGGTATTGCTTGAAAGAAGCGCTCATTTTAATTCAATAACAGCAGGTTAATAATAAAGCACATTTAAATAAATGATAAATAAATTAATAACAAATAGATATAATAGAGAAATGGAAATGAGTGATATGATATTGCATGTCACTCAATGAACAAAACGTATTTTTATAATTTCTGAATACTATAGCTTGTTATAACTCTTACATGTTATATTTATATATATTAATTGAATATTTGACACTTTTGAAGTTATGCGTTTATTATACTATATCCAATAAAAATATCTAAGTTAAAAAAATAATACATTTAGGTTAACCTAATGTATTTGTAAAAAATATTTATAATTATCTAATAATGATTGGACTACATTCAAATATGTAAGAAAAATAGAACTAAAAAGGAGAGATTTGGCGTACCTGAGCGAATTCATGTTCGGATCCAGGTCAATGCTCTAATGCTCCATACTTGTGCCCACACAATTATTAGACTACTAGAGCCTAATTGTGATTTGCACAGCAGATCACCAGAACCAGAAAGATGGTAGGAGAGAAGAGAATTGCCAGAAAGCTCAATGGCGGGGTGAATTGCAATTGAGGAGGCACACTCTATTTATAGTGGTTTATGGAGGAAACTAATTAGGAAACGTGTGCACTCCTTCTTGCCCTCCAAGACAGCAATTAATTGATTCTCAATTAATTCCCTAATTATGGTGATTTGTTCCTTATTTAACAAATCCATAATTATTACTGAATTATTCCCCAATTTGCAATTAATGCTGATTTTATTCTTATTTAATTAGGCTACTTATATCCTAATCAAATAGTCCGGCCCATCAAGGGCGGACTTGGACCCAAAGTCCAACATCTCCCACTCGCACTTGATGGGCCTCCCATCGTGCGTGCGTTACTCTTTCTTGTTTCATACTTGGCGTCTGCCGTGACTGCGTGGGCAAAAACATCTTTAAGATTTGGTGCTTGTGATACTAGAAATCCCTCTTATTAGATCGCATCCAAGGACACCCTTTATATATAACTGTAAGCTATATGTTCATTGCCTCATATGCCCCAGATTCTCCCATCCATATTACTCATGGCATATCTAATCCCTTTCTAGTTAATATGTTGATTAACTCAGATTGCCTTCCAACACATAGTATCCACACTTACTAGCTACACATAGAGCTAGTAAGGGGTCGACCACAGATACTAGCACATCTTATGTATCTCGGAGTAAATCTTTCTTTTTGACTAAACATCAGTCCATCTTGACTTGGTCACTTTCCTAGTTTTCACTCGTTTGACCAAATCGAGTGTGATCATGGAGCTTCAGCTAAAGTAGCTGTCACCAAACCAAGCTTTCATGATGCCGTCTAAGTCTTAAGGGCATCGCAGAAGGATTTTTCCTTCCTGGGACTCACACTATAGTGAACTTAGGATCTTTCACCTACATCCCGTGTTGCAGTTTAACTCTTAAGCACATGCAGTATGAATTTCATGCTACGTTGGGGTGTACGTCGATTTCTTTATCTTTCACCATATAGACATTAGTTCCAAAATGTACTCAACATTCGAACCTAGAACTTTCTTTTTCACAATATCTCTTTTACAATCTCATTTGTGAAAAAGAGTTCTTTGCCTGACTACAGGTCTATATTTAAGCTTCGATCCATTTTCTGTGTATATGTACACATGTAGATCTCATCTCAGTCTAACCGAGGTGACTCAAACACAAAGATTCTTCTTAACCATCTCATGGTGATTATTTGCTCGTCTTACCCTCCCATGCCCCCACAAAACATGGGAAGATGGTTGTTCGTGTGAGTGAACCAACCTTTTTCTGACCTGTACGACATACAAACTTGTATAGCTTATATGTATTTACTCATAACATACATACTATTTCTTTTATCTTCATATAAAAGAAGTTCACAACCTTACATTTTATTTGCCCCCGAAGATTTTCACTAACTCAATGAAAATCAAGCTATGGGCTCATTAAGGGGATCTACCAACATTTTGTCAGTAGAAGGTCATTAAACTGTCGCTTTCCTTCTTTGAAAGCATATCTCTTATAGAGATATATCAAAAAGTATGTTTCACGTTACTGTAATACTTAGGATCCTCATCATAAGATGTTATCGCTTGGATCCTTCTATCCACCATTCATTCCCAATCTCATAGGAATTAATTTAGTCATATGGCACTTTGAATGATGGCAGAACACGCCCTGCATTCTATTTTCATGGATAACAGGAAAAAATACTTTGTATATTTCCTTACTCCATCACCATTTACCTAGGTCTTGTATTGGAGTATCCTTTCAAAAAGAAAGTTGTTTTCTTGACAACTTAATCCATGGTTATTCTCATAACCCATTTCACAACAGGACCAAAAACAACTTCCAATCTGACAAAAAAAAAATTTGGTCTTATGTACACTAATGTATACATTCATATTACCAACTATAGTCTCACATGGGACTCTATCCACCTTTCTTATGTTGGATTCCTCATAGGACATGTAACCTCTTTAGGTTTATGCCCTTGACTTCAGGGGTGTCCATGGGTTTGCAGTTTGACATCCTAAGATGTCTAAGGAGTACACTTGTACATGTCATAGGTGGAAAAGACTGTATCTTTCTTGTGCAATCTCCGTTTATCTTGTCATTCAAGATATTTGTTCAACCCATGACTTTCTCAACTCAGAATTTAAGGATTCTTTGATCCTTTATTCCTTTGACTCCCTTGACACTTGTTTCATATGTCATTTGACAAATGATAACTTCATAAAGAATCATCACTAGACCGTTTAGGACTTATGTAGTGTTCTTCGATTATTTTGAAGTTGGTGAGGCTTTCACCTTGTGAAAACCTCATATACTACTATTTGGTTGATTGTTTCTATGAAGCCCTTAAGCTGCTTCATGTAGAGTTCATCATCCAATTTCCAAAAATTCCAAATTGGAAGGTGGTCTTTACATCATCTTGATGCAATTTCAAGACTAAGCTTGTTGTTAAAACCAAAGTTCAGAGTTAAAACGCACAACGGACAATCTTCTATTGTATTACCCCTAGCCACTAAGTGTTTTAGGTTCTACATGCCCCTAATAGATTTGAGAACCTACTTGTTCCCAATCGCCTCTTGGCCAGGTGACAAATCACCTAAACACGTATTTGGATTAAAAAGAATCCAAATCCTCTTGCATGACACTTTATAATTCATCTTAGCAGGTCCTTCTAGTGTCTTTCAGACACTTATAGGTAGTTATCATCACCTTCTAAATGATGAAGAGAGCATTCAATCCATTAGGGAATCTATCCCTTATAGTCATTCGCTAGATGACAATTTGCTCCGAGGTGGATTTCATAGGATTCTTTTCTTATGTATGAGTGAGGTAATTCTCTCGTAACTTACTACCTCTTACCTCTTTCATTGTGAAAATGGTCTCAATCCTCCCACTCGAATCAATGAACTTAGGAACACTTGGTTATTCCTTGTCACTTGTGAACCTCTTAGAGAGATTTCTTGTGATTAATGCTCATTTCCTACTAGGAAATCTGGGTTTTATCAACATTGTGTCCCACAGTTTTCTCTCAGTCACTGAACCGCCATCATTTTTCACTAATGAAGACGTGTCATGTCAAATTCTCATGTCATCTCACAAAGAGATACCTTGTATACCTTGGCCCTAATCTTCCTAACTTATAGGAAGAATTATGAATATAAAGTTGATGACCCTTATGGTCTTAACGAGCTTGGCCCTGGTCTAAGGCCCATCCACGATTCATAGGATAAGGTCGTGACTGATATAGAGGGCATTTGGTTAAGTGTGAATATAATAACTGTGAATCCACTTACCAACATATAGCTGATAGCCTCACTTATGCCATTATATTCACAACCATGTCGAGGAGAGGTCTATCTCTCCATTTCAACAACTCTAGTATGTTGAAGGGTTCTATGTATTGATAGTTGCCTAACAATCCCTTTCTTGTACACAAAGCAGTTTGAACTAATCACATGGGTGTCCTAAACCCTTGTTAGTTTGAAAGGTCTTATCCTTTCAGTTTACTAATTCCTGACTAGTTCAACTATTACCTAACAGCTTCATGTTAGATCTCATGTTTTGATGATAACAAAGAATGGTGAAAAAGACTTGAGTAATAAATAAGATTGAACAAAGTAATAACAGGGAAAAGTATTACTTGAAGTAAGTATTGGAGTAATGAAGAAAGACCAAGACAAAGAGCTGAGAAACTTGATCAGAAGCAATTTTTCTAAGGCATTACTCGAGTATGTACTGAGTAATGAGACAAAACTTGAAGTTACCAGAGATACCTTCCAGTAACCTGCCAACGTTACTTGAGTAAGTACTCGAGTAATAGTGTAAAAGTTTTCAAGTTGCTCTCGGCCTGCCAATGTTACTCGAGCAGCACTCGAGTAACCAGGTAAAAGTTTCCAAGTTGCTCTCGGCCTGCCAATGATACTCGAGTATGTACTCGAGTTACTCTATTTCAGAAAATGTGTTGCTCTCGGCCCTTTGTACCACTGCCAATGTTACTCGAGTAGCTACTCGAGTAACGTACTGAGGTAAGTAAAAACTTGAAGGTAGTACTCGAAAAACTTGAACTGATTTTATCATACTTTCCTCGAGTCATTACTCTAGTATGCAAGGATTTAATGATTTTTTTTAAGTGGATTACTCGAGTATGTACTCGAGTATGCAGTGTTATGTTTGAAGGAAAACCTCAAGTCATTACCCGAGTAAGTTATGCACAAAGAGTAAGTTTACTCGAGTATGTACTCGAGTAACAAGGTAATCAAACTTGAAGTGCTCTCGGCCTTGAAATCCTGCCAACATTACTGGAGTAAAGCATCGAGTAATATAAGTTTATTCGAAGGTTACTCGCGTTGATACCCGAGTAACCTATGAAGAAAAGAGTGCATTACTCGAGTAGGTACCCGAGTAAACAAGCATTTCCAAAGGTTTGATATTTTGATTATTCCATGCACTACTCGAATAATCTTATAATTGTTTGGTGATTTGCAGTCCATTAAAGAATTCACGATGATCCTCGAGTAAGTACTCGAGTAAACTTTAATGAATACTCTAGTAGCTACTCGAGTATGGAAACCCAGAAAGTTTGAAATCATCCCAACGGTCATTGTTTTGTTTCCTATTTGATTAACTTTTCATTATATTAGTATTCTTAGCATTTCCACAGATAAATAATGAAGAGATCTTACTAAATAAGGAAAGTCAAAAGCAACGCTCAAATGTCACCGACCGTCACCTACCGCAAACGTATGTTTTTCAAATACTGGAAAAGTTAATAGTGGCTGCGCACGCTCCAACGGACATGAAGAAATATGTTCCAGCAATCATTACGGACGTATCTATATATATGGGAACATCTAAACAGAGAAAAACAAGAACACACTCACGAACGTATCATCAAGTTCATTACTCTGTTTTACATTATACTTGTAATTCTATGCTTCAGTGATTCTTATTCACTCTGTGAGAGAGATATTTCATTCAAACCCAATATTTGTTATGGAGATAACTTAAGGTTGTGGAACCTTGAGTTGGGATTGGATTACAACTTGTAAGGGGAAGCGAGTGTCCAGGCGAAGGAACTTGCTTGTACTGAGGTGCCAAGAACCCACTGAATCTTGGAAGTTATAGTGAAACTCTCAGAGAAGCTCTGAGGACTGGACGTAGGTCAAAGTGGTTGTGGCCGAACCAGTATAACTCCCGGTGTACACTTCGGTGATATTTCTCCTTACTCTTTCCTGTTTTAATTTCAACGTCAAATTTTATATTTGCAACGAAATTTTTAAGATCACCCAATTCACTTCCCTCTTGGGTGAAACGCTTGCTCTAACACTTCACACTTGCCAAAAATCAAGTAAACATTACTGTATTTAGAGCAAATGTCCTCAACATTAATGAAACACCAAACTCTATGTTTTGCCCTCACGTTCATTGGTTCACTAAAGTCATATTTTGTCAATTATAGTGTGTTTTCTCAAAAAATGTTTCTTTGTCTTTCTTGCCAGGTAGAATAAGTTTTCAATTTATTCATAAGGGTATTAACCCTTTAGCACACGTTGTTTAGCAAATACTCTTTTGCTAGTTTGATCATTCCCTTTGATCAAGGTGTACATGTGTCAAGAAATGGAATCTTTTATCCCTAGAAACAAACATCAAAATCCAATGAAGGATATGAGAATCATAGTCCCATCGATCCTTAACTAGAGAAATAACAAAGATGTGATTTTGTCAGTTGTAATTGCATGGAGTGAATCAGGGTGGTTTATCAGTACAGAGTTAACGTGCAAGTTCCAATCCCTTGATTCTATCTCTTTATTGCTTTGTATTTGACATGAAGCCATATACTTCTGTGAAACATCCACAACTCATGTGGATTGCTACTTTTACAACCCTTAAGGATTATGAATGTAGCTTTTCATCTTTTTAGAAACCATTTGACTTCCTCTAGATTAAGTTTACCTCATAGGTTTCTTGCCATTGGGCTTAGAGGATGAATCCTCCCACTCTTTAGCTAAGTTCGTCTGACTGATGGATCTTGAATCCTTCAGTCTTTCACACTCAAGTTCAATGTGGCAAATCACATTGCTGAAGGTTGCAATATGCATATTAGAGGCAATCTTTACTTTCGTATATGCCCACTCACCGGAAGACATAGCTCCCTCCTACTCACTGGGAGACATAGCTTCCTCCCATTCACTGGGGGATGTCTTATCACAATATACACTTGTTTGTTAGAAAGAACTTGGCATTTAGTTTGTCTTAACTTCTTAGTTTGACATCTGCCTCAAGTGTTGCTTAAACAACATGTTAGGACTTAGCGCACTGTGTTAAAACTTAACTTAGTTTTAACTTAGAAGAAGATCACCTATTCCACTACTTCCAACACTATCCACACGGCTTGGATAAGGTTACATTGCTCGTACCATTATAAGTTTGAGCAATGTTGTTCTTTCTATCCTTGATAGCATAAACCTTTTGTATCCTTCAGTTGCTTCAGCCTCTAAATGCTGAAGACTAGTTGGTAGGATGTCCCTGACATCTCATTCTTCTTGAATGAAAGAGATTTGAGAGTTTCTAACTCCATAGATATCTTTATTTGAGCTTGCCTATATAAGCTCAGTCAAATAGACTTGGTCATAATTGGTCACTCAGACGATTATGGTATACAAATCTTATTTGTTCAAACAAGACAAAGGATAATTAGATAATAAGTTCACTAGTTTTATGTTCAGGAGACAACTATGTTGACTCCCATCCCAATCATGTTAGTTAGCTCATTACCCTTTTAACCAGAATCTTTATTGAACACATTCCCCTTTTTGATTTCTAGACACATTCTAGAAACTCCCACTCAATTAAAGGCAGTTATATCAACAAGATAATAACACAATATCATATAATCAGCATGAACGTTCAAGGAAACAGGAAAAGAGCATACTTAATTCAATTCTAAAAAAAACAAAGAATCTAATCATAAATTCAATGAAAAAACAAGAACATTCAAAAGTTTAAGCCTCATATTGTTGTCTCTTAACTAGATTCTCCTTCTCATAGGCCCTTCTGACCATATTAACTCATGGAGCATCTAGATACAATGTCTAGTTCCTCTTTGCCATGTTTACATCCTCTCATTTGGATGTATTTGCAGCATACCTCCCACTTGATGAGATGATTCTCACATCTCTATCTGTCTTGTCCTTTGTCAACACATATGTGATAAAAGGTTAACTTTTAGAAGTCACTGATTCAATCCCAATTGAATCATTGTGGTTAAAAGCATAGGAAGAATTGTTATTATTCAATAATTATTGAACAATTTCAAGTTGCTGCAATTTTTAGGTTTTATCTCTAAGAGTTTGAGTCAAGGTTGAATAGGATTTTATATTCAAAAACTCATTTGAATAATCCCTTACTTTTAAAGAATCTTTCAGCATTGAACCTTATGTTGCAACTGAAAAATACTCTTAAAAAAATAAGCCAACCTATCTTAAAAAACAATAGAACCAACATTGATTCAATTCCAACATTTTTGGGACCCTCTAAGTGCACATAAGCACCTTTTTTACTCAAATTGCACCCAAAATTGCTTCAAATATATGCAAATTATATATTAAATTGAAGCTCTCGAATTTAGGGATTTTTAGGAACAAACCGCGTCTCAATCGGAGGTCCTATACGCCCCTAGAAGGTGTCTGGATCAAAAAATCCTGAAAAATTGAAAAATTCCAGCGTTAGCCACTCTCGGCGGCGGCGCGTGACGCACACGCGCCTGGTCCCAAGACTCCACGCACCGTCCTCTCTCTGACGGTGCTTGCCACGTGTCAAACGGAGGCCCCAGTGGGCCCCACGCGCCATATGTCCTTTTTTTTTTGGGTCAACAGTCAACAAATGGCTGTTAACTTTGACCAGTGTTGATCATTGACCAGTCAACGTTGACTAATCAACCTTGACCCGTCACTGCTGATGTGCAATGACGTGGCACTAACGTGTCTCGGTCGACGTGGCTAGTCAACTGATGACGTGGCCTCGTTGACCGACACTGCCGTGGCGACCTCTCATTGGCGCCACGTGGCGTTGGTTGACCGATGACGTGGCGTTGATTGCCACGTCATCATCTTCAACCTCCAGTCAGGTCAACCCGACCCGGTGGGAGCTCCGGCGAGTCATCGCGACCCGTAAACTTTGAGAGGTGATATCTCCCCTGTTTTAGCTCCGTTTTTCGCGTTCTTGGTGTCGTTGGAATCGTAGTTCAGCGAACTACAAAACCATGGCATTTATTTGATCTAAAAACCTCAATTTCATTGATCAAATCTCGAGTGAAGTGGCGGCGGCAACTAACGACCCACTGACTTCTTTCCTTCGTTTCTCCCTCTTCCGAACTCCGTTTGATGCGTTCTAAGCATTGTTGGAATGGTCTCTTCGAGATCTACACATCTATGTCTTCATTTGGGAAAAAACACTCAGTTTCAAACACCCCACTTTTCTCAACATTGACGGCACTGCGTAATCCGACCTGGATGTGTGTCCTCTGGGTTTCAAAGGCTCTTCTGACCTTTAAGGAGTTAAGTCTTTTCTTTTTTTGAATCCACATAGGTTTCAAAAACTCAACTTTAAGAAATCGAAGAAGTGATGACGAGAAGAAGAAGAAAATTTGTGCCATAAATATATATACACATGCGCATATATATAATAGTCAGAGGAGCAGAGAACGCATTCAACATATATTCATAAAAACACACAGCAACAAATATATATATCACACTTGAAGCTTTCAAATATCAGAAGCAAAATATATACATATATATACATGTTCACGTTTTGGAAAACATACGTCAAGATTCCCAAAAGTATTCACATATGAACTAGAGAACATGCATATCCAACGAAATTTCAAGCAATAGAGGCTACGGATATAAAGCTTGAAAAAAAAAAGTATAGTAGCACAGCGGAAAATATGATGGAGAGATATAAACAAACTATATCATATAGTTTATTCACATAGAATAATCACAGCCTCAAGGATCAAATGGCTCTAATGCCAATGTAAGAAAAATAGAACTAAAAAGGAGAGATTTGGCGTACCTAAGCAAATCCATGTTTGGATCCGGGTCAAGGCTCCAATGCTTTATACTTGTGCCCACACAATTATTAGACTACTAGAGTCTAATTGTGATTTGCAGAGCAGATCACCAGAACTAGAAAGATGGTAAGAGAGAAGAGAATTGCCAGAAAGCTCAATGGCGGGGTGAATTGCAATTGAGGAGGCACACCCTATTTATAGTGGTTTATGGAGGCCACTAATTAGGAAACGTGTGCACTCCTTCTTGCCCTCCAAGACAACAATTAATTGATTCTCAATTAATTCCCTAATTATGATGATTTGTTCCTCATTTAATAAATCCATAATTATTGCTGAATTATTCCCCAATCTGCAATTAATACTGATTTTATTCTTATTTGATTAGGCTACTTATATCCTAATCAAATAGTCCGACCCATCAAGGGCGGACTTGGACCCAAAGTCCAACAAAATATTAGCAGGCCCAATTGAAGATACTTTTTTAAATATATTTTTTTTTGTATTTACATGAACTAAAATATAGAAGCCTGTTTGTTAGAGGATGTATTTTGATGAAAAGAAAACGAAAGAAGAAAATGGAAAATTCCTGACCTTATGCACATTTGGTGTGCTGAGCTGGCATGGGACGGAAAATGATAAATTAAAGAAAAGAAAAAATAAAATACAAAGTACAAGGTCTCCAAATTGGAGGTTAGATAAGAAATTATCTACATAGAAAAACATTTTCCTTCCATATGTAGAGGGAAAAGCCATCCTCTTACACCGCACCAAGAGAAAATAATGACTATTGATTTTTCTTTTTGATCCAAAAAATTTCCTCATAACAAAGGCGACCTAAATTCTTAATTATGTTTCAGTGGTCATATGACCTATTTGCATCATTGCTTCTTATACTCTACTTTCTTTGTAATGACCATGGAAGCAGTAACAATCTTCCCATTTGGTAAGGGAGTAAAATACATTAAACTACCTTCTATTGACTCTAAATTATAAATACATCCCTTCTATTTTGAAAACCTATATGGACCTCCTTTAAAATCAAAATATATATTATAGAAACCTCCTTCGTAGTTTTGATAATTAAATTCCATCTACCCTACGGTTAAATCACGATATTAACCCATCATTTTGACCAAAATGCCCATCTTTAACATAAATGTTGCTTAATAATCATTTAATCATATATCTTTATTGGATATTAAAATATAATTTTAATATATATTTTCAAATTTTCATCATACTATTAAATTGATTACCATATTACAAAGCTAATTAATTTTATAATTATAAATTTTTATTTTTTAATATATTTGGATGTTTAATCTCTTTAATTTATTACACCTTATGGTGATGTAATCTTTTAAATACATATGTTGGCTAAAATACATTTCACTAAGCATATGTTTGTTAAAAAAGTATTCAAATTTTTATCTAGTTGTTAATATTTTTCACATAAAAAATTACTTAATATATTTTCTAAACTTAATAAAAATATTAAATAGATCATCAATAAATATTAATGTTAACATATAAATTAGGGATTTGGTACAATGAGGGATAAATAAGTGAATAAGATTTAAAATCTTAATGCAATGGTTGTATAGCGTCCTGCATATATTAATTTTTATGCTAAAACGCTTTTGAATTAAACCAACGAACTTAATATATTTGTTTTGATGAATGCACATTCATGCATGCTAGCACGTATAATGACGGAGTTAAACAAATTCTTCATTGTTCAAGATGAGAGAATTTAAGATGCATGTATAGATTTGTGTTTTTTGTGTGTAAATTTTAGGGAAAACCTTATGAGGCATTTATTCTAATGTGGCATTTTCTTTAGGAACATATAAAAATGTCTAATAATTATGTATAAAATTTATCCATATTCACCATTGATGATTGGATCTTCAATTAAAATTCCATTCTATTACATATTTATTTTTCACAATTCAATTAATTATTTGCTCAAATGCAAAACTGGGGTTAGCTTAAAATTGAATAACTAGATGCCATGAAATCAAATGATCTTATCAATAGGAATTAGTTACTATATTTTAATAATTAAAAATAACATATAATGTAAGACCCCGTCTTACATGCCACTTATCATTGATATTAATCAGAGTACTTAGCGTAGTTTGGTGAGCAACACATGAATAGTGTAAATATATTGATATATTGGTGTATAGTACTTGATTACATTATAGGTTTTTCCCTCAGGGTTTGATAATATATATATATATATATATACAATTTTGCCCAAAATATCCAAATGATTAAAATTAAACTGATATAACGAAATAACTTTGATCTCGGGATCTACACCCTTCAACTATTAGTATTACCGGTTTACCCTTGGAGCCACTAGCTTCTGCTGGAATATTTCATATTTGAAAAAGGGTGAGATTCAAACAAATCTCAGTATTAATAGGCTATCAATCATATAAAATCCGAAAATTAAATATGCAATGCACCATATAATGTAAAATGAAAATTCATATTATATCATGTGTGTGCATAATACTCAGGGCCAAATGACTGTTTGGATCCCCTACTTGTCCATGTACCTCAACTAAGTCTCAGACCACAGCTAGGTAATGTGCCCTAAGCACGTGTTCATATAACAGAATATAGCAATATACAACATATCAACATTCACATAGTGTATGAGAGATAGTGTTACTACCTTATGTCCATTTTTGTTACACGAGAATAGTTCCTCAAACTACGTGCCAATGGCTCAGGAGATTAATTTGGTCCTAAAATTTGAAATGTATAAGAATTAGGTTAAAACTCATTCATGTACTATTTAAGACACTTCCAAAATGTTTTTGTTGGTTATATTAGTCTAAACAAAGAAATTACCAAAATGCCCTGAGACTCGGTCCAGCCCCTCCTTTATACTCGATCTACTGTACTTTTCCAAAAATTTTGACCCGGTCTATTCCTACACAGTTTTGCATCTAGAATCCATTTTTTACCTCAGTTTTCACAAAATCATTGCCAAATGATAGTTTCACCCTTAACAGCCCCGGTTTAGGGTTTTATGGGTATTTTCGTGATTTCACTTTCTAGGGCTTCTCTAAAAACGTGCTCAACATCAACCCCAGCTAATTTTCCCTCCTGAACACAATAAAATCATCATATTATTGAAAATCCAGCTCCTATCCCCTATTTTGGTCTTGGCCAAAACATATACATGAAAAAGGGAAAAAGGAAACTTTGGTTTTCAACTCCGAAAGTTTACTCCTTTTCACTTCTAATCACTTGATTAATCAATTAAACACTTAATGTAACACCCTTATCTTATTTTCACCTTTTTCAAAGTATTTGCGGAAAATGTTACGCAGTTCGGTGGGTAACACAGGAATAGCGTAAATATATTGATATTATGTGCATGATTACAGAAAATTCCCTATGGGCGTTCGTACATGATAATTACCATCAATGTAGTTGAACAAGGCTACTAGGGTGTCTAAACCCGTCCGAGTGAAATGGAGACATTTTCTCGTCTTCGTTCCACCACTGCTTTCCCCTCGTACAGTTCTCTGACTTGATCTCAACACACCTCTTGTTCTCACGTATCTAAATTGTTGGTAGGGGAGGGTGAGATTTGAGAGAATCTCAATAGGAAAACAATTACCTTAATGCATGCAAGATATATGTTATGCGCATGACATGTTAGCTTTAACTAGATGCATGCCCCATAATGAAGTTTTTGCATGCTCAATGTTTCATACAACAAAATTATGGCCATAGTATAAACTGAAACAGAGCTTCATTATTCAAATATGCTCAACACAGTCAAGTAAAGCAATCACATATTTCATTACACAAGCAGAGATATCAATACATACAAATAAGGTAAGTCCACCACCCTAACCCTTTCCTGCCTCAGAAAACGTGCCTTAAATGCGTACCCACAACTTGGCTCTTAGCTCGGTCCTAAAACGTCAAATATACAAAAATTAAGTTAAAACCCAATCCTGTACCATTTTAAGGTTAAAACGTCAAATTAGTGTTTATAGTGGTTATATAAGCCTATTGGGAAAATTTATCAAAATGCCCCTGGGGAACCCACCCAGCCCCATCGTACGTGGTCCGACCGTACTTTTCCTGAAATTTTGACCTGGGCTATTCTAACATATTTTTACCCAAAGAATCCATTTTCGGACTTAGAATTACCAAATTCACTGCCTAAGGACAAGAATGCCCTTGCCAACCCTTATTTCAAGGTTTTAGGGGTATTTTGGTAATTATGTTTTTAAGGCTTTTCTGGAAAAGTGTTAAATTGTAACTCTACTTAATTTTCCTTCCTGAACACAATAAAATCATTAGAACATCAAAAATCCAAATCTAACCCATACAAATAGCACTAGCCGAACCCCAAGATTTTCCGGGAAAAATTGGAGTTTTTCATTTCTGACTCTGCAAACTTACTGCTTTCTACTCCTAATCACTTTATTAACTAGTTAATTACATTAAAACCACCATTTAGACTCAATTTCAATAGAATAACACCTGGAGTTCAATGTTTTTCCAAATCTTATAATTAGACAAATCCAACGGAAATCGACCGGTTAAATTATCCACAATAGTCAGAACAACCAACATTTGAAGTTTAGGAAGTTACCTTGGCTTTCCTCTAGCTCTTCCCCTTTAGGCCGAAACCCTAACTCCTCAACACAAAAATTTGCTTCTCAAGCACCTTAAATTATTAGAAGAGAAGATTAGGAGAAGGATTATACGTTAGGTACGAATTCACCGAAGAAATCGACTTATCTTGTGAGATTTCTTTCTCCTTCTCTCTCTAAAATTCTAAACTCTCTCTCTCTCTCTCTCTTCTAGGCTGAAATGGCGTAAGTTTTTATAGAAGGAAGAAAATGGGAATTGTTTTATAATATTTTGGAATTATCCCTTATTTATTTAATTACAAAATAACCATAAATTGGGCTTTTTTTTGTACATAACTTCATGTACATGAAATATTGTCATAAGCCCAATTAAAAATCAACTCATATTTCCCTTCCTTGATCCATCCAAAACACGTCCCAGGGTCCTTATTTCTGCCAAAATGGGCTGATATTAATTATCTCATAATTACAAGATTGCCATCACAAATTTCTTTCATTTTTGGATTTTGTGGCAATTCTGATAGATTTTTTTGCCCAAATTATGAAAAATCATAATTAAATTCGTAGACATTGAATTGGAGTAATTCCAAAGGCTATAGAACCCTTATTGAGTCTAGTTTTAAGACAAAATATATACCTTAGCCAATTGGAATCTTACAATTCCTCGAGTTAAATTCTTTGGATGCTATTCCAGAAACTTTCCAGTTTTATTGGGTAAATTTCAAAAATTCATAACGTTTTACATACAGCTCCAAAAATTACCTATAACCTATAAAATTAAAGCTTAGGATGTCCACTTTCACCCTATAAAATTTTATAATTTTCGAACATCATTTGTTTATCAAAAACTGCATGACAACCTCACTGCCTCACAGGAAACAATGAAACAGCATGCATTTGCCACCTCAATAGATTCCATTTTCATATACAAATTTCCCACACTCTTGAATTCATCATTTTATTCCCTTTAATACCTCAAAGATATAAGAAATGTTAGGGAATAAATTTGAGATACCTTGTAAACTGGGACTTAGTAGTCCACTTAATTCAGGTTTATTCTTTAGCTTCAAATCCCAAAATTTGGGATATTACATTTAATATGCAAGATTTAAGGAAATTTGGGCAGCATAACCCCTTAGGGTTTGCATTTCCCAAATTTACTAATCAACCAATCAAACCACCAATCAACACCAAATCAACAACAACATCAAAGATATGAGGTTTGAGAAGTTACCTCTTGATTTCTTAGTTCCTCTTCCCTTGGCTGAACACACTCCCCCTCAAACCTTGAAATTTTGCTTGTTAAGCATGTAGATTCATGGAGAAAAGGAGCTTAGAGAAGGAATTACACAAATTGGAAGCTAAACCACAAGAGAAAATCAAAGCTTACCTCAGGTTTTCTTCTTCTCTCTAAAACTCTTCAAGTTCACTCTCTCTCTCTCTCTTCTCTTGCTTGGTCGGCTGAAATAGGGAGGAAAGATGAGAGAAAGAGTTTTTAAAATATCTCCATATTTCCTCTAATTATTAATATTCCAAAATTTTGACTTTTGATGACATTTTTTACTTGGCTTTATCTACAAGAAATTAGTGTCATAACTCCAATTAAAGTTGGACTAACTCCTCCCACTTTTAGTCAGCCCAAATTCAGACCTAAGGGTCCATTAGAAGAGAAAAATAGGCTGATGGATTTTATCCCATAATTACAAGATTGCCATAATTTTTTTTCCCATTTTCTAAATAGTTGGCAATTATGGCAGATTTTTTGACCAAATTTTGAAAAATCATAAATTTATTTGTAGACATCGATTTGGAGTGATTCCAAAGGCTATGAAACCTTTATTGAGTCTAATTTCAAGAAAAAAAAATATAGCCTTTAGCCAAATGGAAGCTGAAAATTCCCAGAAGTTAAGTTTTTGGATGTTGTTCCAAAAAATAAACAGTTTTCTAGGGCTAACTTCAAAAATTCATAACTCTTTGTATACAACTACAAATAATTCTCATATATCTATCAAATTAAAGCTTAGGATGTCTACTTTCGTCCTGTAAAATTTCACAATTTTTGGATCATTTGGTCATCCAAAACTACATAACACTCTCACTGCTTCGTAGAAAATTTCACTGACAGCACTGTTTACATTCCAATTTTCAGTATTTAATTTCTATCATCAAGAATTTATAGCCAGAGGCTATTCAAAGTATATCAATATTTACCATTCTATTCCCTTAAAAATAAGGAATTTTAGTGACCGAAACTCGGGATGTTACATATAATATGTGTATTTTCTTAATAATATAATAAAAGTTTGATACGCGCGCGTGCGCGCACAACATGTATTTAATTTATCATATAAAGACTGAATCTATAAAGGTATTATAGACACACACACACACACACACACACACACACACACACACACACACACACACACACACACACACACACACACAAAAGGAAGATATAAAAGTATTATGAAATTGAGGTCGAAGTTTGAATCTATGATTGATACAAATCCAATGACTATGTTAGATGGCAATGTGTAGAAGATATAAGATACACACACACACAGAACATAACATGTTATGATAGTGTGTGTACATGTTGGCAAAAAAGATATAATTAATGTAGGTGTGTGCGCGCGCGTGCATGTATGTATGTTTTATACTTAATTATTGGTACTACGTACACACACACATATAATGTTCTAGTTTTCGTTCAAAGCTAATAACAATTCAAGTAATTGAATTTTCTCCATAGTTAACTCACTCATTTTTATTTTTAATATTTTCTCTATATTCCCTTCAATTATAAAGTGCCTCATTTTATTTTCTTAAATTATTAATTACTTGGATTACTAAAAATGCAACCTCCCGATGGGTACAACACTAGAAAACTCTAGGATTTTTTTGCTGCATCAATCCTGTACACTTGCAAAAGAGATCATGAACCATTGTGTTTTCATTTTACATTGCACTTAACCCACATTAACGAAACTTTTGACACGCATTTGATGCATTTGATGAAAAGCACTTTTTAAAAATAAATGTAGAGACAAGAGACTGTATTGATAAGACAAAACGGAAAAATAATAGGCCTCCCATTTTTATTTAATTATGAGACATGAATGCCATGTACAAACACGTTCTCTTGTATCATAAATCCTCTCTATATATTTATTAGGTAACTTGAGAGGATCAAGGAGCTACGAGAAGATAAGGAGGGGAACACAAACAATGAATAAATAGATTACAAATCAAGTCTTTAACAAAATCAGAGTTAATGCATCATATTAGTCTTGTATGGCACAATTCATTTTCTTGAAGGAAATTTGAATCCGTTGAAGATCACAAGTAATCATGAAGTTCATCTAAGTGATGATCCCAAAGATAGCCACCAAGAAATCATCAGAACCTTTAAAATTGAGGCATACTATCCCATCATCAACCTTGACATAGATATTCTCAGTACTTAACACAAGTTCTCCTCCACTTAAATGAAAAGCAATACATGGATCTCCTATGTTATTAAAACCGGAGTGGATCGGCTAGTTCGACCATGAAAATTGTCGAACTGGTCATCTAACTGGTCCGGTCTGACCGGTTCAACCAGTTTAATATTTATTCAGAATTTCCTTATTTCAAAAATTTATATCTAATTCTACATATTTCCGTAAATTACAAATTAAGACTCTATGAAAAGTTTGAGATGTCTACTTTCTAATGCAAAAAGAATCACTAAAAAATATTATCATTTGATCCTAAGAAATTATCAAATTCCAAAACTATTCCAAAAAATATTATCATTCAAATTTACTTCCTCACTGATTTAGCTTCGAGTTAGCTCCAGTTTGACTTCAATTTGACTCACTGACCTTTGACCTACTACCCAGACTGGTTCAGTGGCCGGTCCAGATTTAATAACCTTATGGATCTCCCATTTCATCAACACAATCTTGTAAATAGCAAAGGCTGAGAAATTCATCTGGGTCTTTAGTACGTTCGTATAATAGGTCCATTTCAACTGCAACTTTATCTTCAATGGCTAAGTATAAATTTGTTCGTAATCAAGTCACAATGGTCCCAGAATCTATCACCATATTTCCTCTTTCATCTGCATTTTTCGTAAACAATATAAATCACATGCAATAGTAAACTTTAACAACTTTTTTATGATCAGTCGTTTTTCCTTCAACATAAATAATTCAAACATACAACAAAAAATAGACCAATTAAATCAAATGCAGTAATAAAATTTAAATTTAAATTATAAAATGTAGGAAGGATGTGATTGAAACAACCATGAGAAAGTGATTATCAAAATTGATACAGAATTATTAAAACACACACATTGTTGTTTCATTTCAAGAAAGTATTAAATTAAAATTACAGCTAAATGTTATTTCAAGCCATTCATTCTGTTTGTTTATATAAAATATTGACCATATCAAATTTCAACTAGTTATTCAATTTTATAATTTTATTCCATAACATAAATTACTAAATAAAGAATAAAAGAACATTCACATGATTAATGCAGTGGACAATCACATCACCTGTTAGATATGGTACCCAGATGTTTCCTACCATAATTCTTTCCAACAAAATATAATAGAGACTTGTTGGCTCTGTAGCTATCATTGGAGAATATATGACATTTGGTCTAGAAACGACAGCACGTTGCCCAAACTTCATCTGACTATATATATCAGAACCCCATAGTCGAACTAAACAGAATCTGTAACACCTTACTTTGATAATCGATCTGATGAGTTTTACGCAGTGAATTCGAACCACAAAGTGATATTCATTTATAAAGTTTTAAGTAGTTGAGTGGGTTTTTTAGAGAATTTCAAAGCTTTTCAAAAACTATCATAAAGTGGTTCATAACTTCTTCATAACTTATCGTTTCTTAATTCTCTTTATTATCTTAATCAGAATGATTCTTTCTTCATTTTTATGTGCAAAAGGTTTCTTAACTAATGGGCTTATACCGTGCGATTACCCATTTCTAATTCAATTACCGTTCTTAGGAAATTCGACTTGTCCATCATGCAGTGATATACAATTAATCACTCAACATTTATTACACAACTGTTCAATGTGTAAATAATTCTTCTCCTGGCACAGTTTCTTGCATTTCTCTTCAGTGCTCCGCTGCCTATATGGTTGGTGAGGGAGAGTGAGATTCAAGAGAATTTAAGTAGTGAACAGTGGTAACAAATGTATACAAGAAATGCTTTATGCATGACATGCTTGCTTACATAAATTCATGCTAACATAATGACATATATGCATGCTCAATGTTAAACACATTACACTAATGGCTATAGTATAAGTAAAACAGAGCTTCACTCATTTACATATGCTTCATACAATTCATCAAAGCAATTAACACATCAATACGCAAGCACACATGTCAAGTTCTACAAGTTAGGAAAGTTCCTTACCTTTTGTCTTCAAGTTCCCTCCTTGTACCTTTTCTTCCAACCATTGAAGCTTCTTGGAAATTCTTTCATTTTTCTTCTTTCTTGACTTCTCATGACCCTAGATAAATGGTCATATTATTAGAGCTATGACAAATAAATGTCCAATAGGCTGCTTTAGCCTCTAAGACTTATCTTTATTCTTTAAGCCCATAGTTGTCCCAAATTTTAATAACCTAAGACACCTTGGTTGGCTAACTTTAAAGTTACCACATTAGGCCTAATAGGTATTTAATGGGCCCACACTAACTTTATGGGCTTTACCTAACCATTGAAGTTCAAATTAATTACCAATTACCCTTACTTTCTTATTTTTGTCTAATTATCAAAATCTGCCAGAAAAATTTTCAATAATCTTTGAAAATTCATAACTTTATCTAGGAAACTCCAATTGTGATTATTCCAAAGGCTATGTGACCCCTAATCAGTCTAGTTTCAAGAAAAAATATAGCCATTACACTTTTAGACACACATTAATACAATATCTCATTTAATTGATCACTACCCCCAAATTCGCTAGTTTTTGGGACCAAATTTGGGAAATTCATAATTAATTGTAAACAAATTAAAATAGGTTGGTTCTAGGTTCTATAAAAATCTCTTTAACTCCTCTTTCAGTTAAAAATATCATAGAGCATTGATTACAGCTACACATTTTCCAGAAATTCATGAAACACAGACTACCACATATTTCATTCCAGAATCAAGGTCAAACTTTGAAAAATCATAACTTTCAATTTACTAGTCCAAATGGTGCTTAGTACTTGTCAAATTAAAGCCCAAGATATCTACTTTATTATTATAAAATTTCATAGCATTTAGACTAAGTTTGTCCGATCCAAATCATGTTGCAAGTTCTTTGTCTCCAGAAAACGAATTCAAACAGACTTGAACACAAACTGCCAAATTGATAATAAATCATCATTTAACCAAATACACATGATTAAACCTCAAAAATACCCTTTGGATGGAAAATGAATAGTACCCCGACCCTCATAAAAACTCATCCAAACAACTGTTGGAAATTGTGCCCTAAGGGCCAATCATTGTACTTTAAACATTATTATTTAATGAATTTCTCCATTCTGTTATCATATTATTTGCATGTTAGCTTTGATAATTGTATCCTTAGATAAATTATAAAGACTGTCCTAAAATATCCTTGGTCGGTCGTCTATCCAGGAGCAGTGATGAAACAAGACCAGTATGACTTTGATAAGATATAGAGATATGAATCAAAGTCTTAGGCACTTGTAAGAGTACAAAGTACTGGACCTACCCACTATGAGAAAGCTATGTGGATCAAGTCATAAGCTTTTATCATGTACAACCACATCACAATGCTCTTTGACCTGAGGTCATCATGGATTCCTACATGAGAATTGCTAAGCATTTAACTAGTCAAAAGTTACTTTTGACCGAGTGATGATAAAGGCTACGATCTGGCTTGGTGGTTTTTCATGCAAAGGAATATAAATGATCAAGATGGAATTCGTCCCTCACTTTAGTAGAGAGATATTACTGGCCCCTCATTGAGTGAGTCTGAGAAATGTATGGCCATACTACAATGAAAAGAAAAGAAGTTTCCATTTCTATTGTCGGACTACTTAGGAATCAAGAAAGTAATGGTCAGGAACAAGAGGATGACATTTTTCATGCCTCATCCTTGACCGATTTATCATGTGACAAAAGGGACGTGACTTGGTTGTATGACAGGTTGCATCATTTTAACGATCTCATATGAATTGGGTAGCCGTAATGTCTTACTAGAGGCCGCTTGTGACTTGTGGGTTAGTACAGTTATTAGCTTACTGCCAACTTCGTATGGGCCTACAGGGCCACACACAAGAATGACCAAACACGAGATAATGTTTAATCTAGGGTGGACGAATTCTATATATATATAATATAAAATTCATGAAAATAAAATTAATAAAATTATATATATATATATGTATTTTCAAAATACACACACACACACATATATATATGTATATATATTATATGATATTATTATATTATGTTAGCTTTAAATTTAATTTTATTAAGATAAATTAGATTTAATAACTAACATGATAGATATATAGTATCTCAGATTTAATTTATGAAGATAAATTAAATCTAATGCCTCTTTATTTGGATTAAATAAATAGGTTAAATTAAAATTGTTGTACAAATTTAATTTAAACTGAATTTATTTAATTAGCTCATCAAGATAATTAATTGTTAACTAATTTTGAAATTAATGAAGATTTATTTTGAAATTCGAATATAGCTCTCGGGTTATAAAATTGATAGAGTAGAAAAACTCAAACACGGTTGAGAATTTAGAGCCACAAGGGAAACCCTAGGAGACATTGGAGGTACTAGCACATAGTCTGTGTTGGAGAGCATTCATGTGGATATCGGTAAAGGGAGTGGACTTGAGGTGTTAGCTCCTAGAGAACAAAAAACCCTAAATTCGAAAAGGTACGATTCTTCCTAACTTTGTTTAAAGCTATTGATAGATCCTGGATTGGGATTGGGAAAATTTTTTAAAATTCTTCCGCTGTGCCTGCTGATCCTAACAATGGCATCAAAGCCAGGTCAATTGTGCGTGTAAATTGTGTTTATGTTCTTATACATGTGATATATATGTATGCTTATAAGAATATGATCGAATATGTATCTAGTTTAGTTTTTGGTTTTAAGAATGTCGAATTGTATATGATCTGTTGCGTATTGTATGCGATATTGAAATTTGTTTTAGTTTTAAGTTGAACCTATGCCATTTGTTGCTAGTGTCGCGATTTCTATTTTGGATTGGATCTAAAATTGGAATTCATCATTCTTGGTTTCGAATGGTTGAAGGTTGCGGCTAGTTGAATCAGGTCTAAGTTCATATTTCTATTCGGGTTTTAGGGATCCAAAACTGTGGGGAAGACAATTCGAATCAGAAGTGTTTGGGCCATTTTTGAAACGGGACAGCCGTGACTACCTGTTCGTAGTGCGATATAACCTAATCACGACATTTATTGCTTTTCATATTGTATGAATTCTTACTTGTTGTGGTTTATTCTTTGTACTTGTTTGGATATGATGAACAACATGGGTTTAGAATTTTACAAAGGGTCATAACATTTAAATACATCCTTCTTGCCCTGCCTTCCTCTAAATACTCTTAATGTATATTCTCTTCTCATTTCACTCCCCTCGAATGTTTAAATGAGATTTCTCTCAATGTATTTCTTTTCTTATTTAGAGAAGTCCTCTCATTGGCTTGGGATGATTTTAGGTTAGGTAAACCATATTGTGTCACATTTAAATTATGCTTTTGATTAGATCATTGCATGCCTACTTTTGCATTTATATGTAGTTATCTGTGTGAGATACAACCACGATTGCATTCATATAACAAAACTAATTAATTAAGCCTTCCAAATGATCAAATCTTAAGTCATAAGGCTGTCAAGTAATGAATACTTGTCAAAACCTAGATCGCTCTAGATTTAGCCACTAACATAACCCCACTGTTATGGACAGTGCTCCTATCATCAAGGAATTTCGTGTAAAACGTATAACCATTGATCACAAATGAAGTCCAACTTATGACATCAGCCTCAGGACCACGTGCTAACCATTTAATTGTATCAGAAACACATTCTTTACCATCAACCTTTTGTTTGAACCAATATGCAAAAGTTTTGTTATGCTCCCTAATTAACCTTTGTTTAGTCATTTGACTATTTCCTTTCCGTACAATTTCTTTATGAGCATTAATGTAATCTTGAACTTCATCAACATTATTCAAGATTACAAGTGGACTTGTTGCAATTCATCAGGATCCATACTCTTTACTGAAGCCCCGCGTCTACCATCTTCTTCGTCATGACGTTTAAGAAGTCCAATGTGTCCTACATTTGACAAGTAATCTTGACAAAACTCCATGACTTCTTCAGAAACATATTTCTGAACAATAGATGCTTCAGGCTGGTTAGGGTTCTTTATATACCCTTTTAGGATTTTCATAGTTTTTTCAATTGGGTAGATCAATCCTAAATAGATAGGACCACACAACTTGATCTCCCTGACTAGATGAACAATTAGATGTACCATGATGTCAAAAAAAGAAGGAAGAAAAAGCTTTACAAGCTGGCATAAGATCAGATATCATTTATTTTCTAGTTCATCCAATTTATATGTCTCAATGACTTTACTACAAATAGCATTGAAGAAGAAACAAAGTCTAGTAAAAAAATGTTGAAGATCATATTCGGCAATGCCTCGAATAGCTACTAGGAGCAGTTGTTGCATTAAGATATGACAATCATGAGACTTTAGCACACTAACTTTAAGTCTTTCATCGACACAAGCTTCCTAACATTTGAAGAATACCCTGAAGGAACTTTGTTGCCATATAAACACTCACAAAAGCTTTTTTTCTCATCCTTAGACAAAGTATGAGTAACTGGAGGACAAAAAGTTCTCTTACCATATGGCTTTGGATGCAAGTCTTCTCATATCCCTATTTCTTGCAAATCTAATCTTGCCTTCACGCCATCCTTAGAACTAACTACCTTGTATGTTAAGCAATGTCCCAACAATACTATCACAAACATTTTTCTCCACATTCATGAAATTAATACAGTGTCTCACATTAAGCTTTGACCAATATGGAAGATTAAAGAAGACAGACCTCTTTTTCCATTTACTTTTCTTATTACTATTCTTTGTAATATTACTGAAGATAACATTCTTATTTTTCACCTTTTCATAAACTTGCTCCCCAGTCAATGCCTTCAGAGCATCTTCAAACTTTTGTCCACCAAAAAAATCTTTCTTTAACTTGCGATACGGGTGGCCTCGTCTAAGAAATCTCCTATGGCCAAGATAAACTGTCTTTCTTCCATGTTGAAGTTGATGGTAGCATGTTCCTTCTTCAAAAATCGGACATGCTTTATGGCCTTTAACACTATATCTTGACAAGTTTCCATATGCAGGAAAGTCATTTATAGTACAAAAGATCATGGCTCACATTTTAAAAACCTCCTTGTTCACGTCAAAAACATCAACACCTTCATCCCATAACTCTTTCAAGTCTTTGATCAATGGTTTCAGGTAAACATCTATGTCATTTCTGGATTGTTTTGGTCCCGAAATCAACATATATAACATGATGTACTTTCGTTTCATGCATAATAGAGGAGATAAGTTGTAAATTACCTATAGAACAGGCTATGAACTATGTATACTACTCAGGCTACCAAAGGATTCATACCATCCGTGCTAAGCCCAAGTCTAAGGTTCCTAGGCTCTTCACCGAAGGCAGGAAATAATTGATCGATTTTCTTCCATTGAGAAGAATCAGCCGGATGTTGAAGCTTTCCATCGGATATTCTCTCATCCACATGCCATCTCAAATTTCTTACATCGTTTTCATTAGCAAACAAGCGCTTAAACCTTGGTATGATTGGAAGGTACCACAATACTTTTACAAGAGCATTATTTGATTTGTACCTCGGGGTTTCACATATCGAACACTGTTGTTCCTCTTCATGCTCTTTTCTATACAATATACAATCATTAGGGCATACATGGATCTTTTTATACTTCATCACTAGTGGACACAATATTTTCTTAGCATCATAGTATCGAGAAGGCAACATATTATCATCTGGAAGCATGTCCTTAAAAGCCTCAAGCGTTTCTAAACAACTATTGTCGCTCCATCTATGTCGTGCTTTCAAGCTTACCAATTTCAATACTACTTTTAACAATTGGTATTTTTTACACCCTCGGTACAATGGCGTCTTAGCATCACTGCACATATTACCATATGCATGTAATTGCTCAAAAGTCTCTTCTCCTACATCACAAATAATATCCTCTATCCGATCATCCGTATCCGTGTCATTATCATCAAAGTTCACTCCCCCCTGTTGAGATGAACTTGGCATTTCTAATTTTTCACCATGCCATACCCACACTGTATAACTCTTACAAAATCCTTCACAAATTAAATGTGTATATATATCTGTAGTACTTAGTTGCTTCTCATTCAAACATACTACACAAGGGCAATGAAACTTCCCACTACCATCATCGGCATTTCTCCTAGCGAAGTCTAAAAAACCCCTCACCCTATTATCATATTCAACACTCGTTTGTTTAGCGTTTATTCAACTATAATCCATATATATCTCAATACTTCTAGCACCTTATATCCAACAACAAAAGGATAGACAAAAAAACAACAACAATAGAGTTTTAGAGATTTCAATGAAATTAACATGCACCATTTGAAACTAGTATTGTTTTAACAAACCAATAACACTGACAATAATCAAACAAGCACACTAAATTAAAACAGAACATAGAGTGGTATTACTCCAAGCCAAATATCACAAGAATGTAATTAAAAGTCAGAGCATATATCTAACAAGAATGTGCAGATTTAATTTTTTCCAGGTTACATTTAAGTGCTCAAAACAACAGGAAACATTTTTTCATAGAACATTATTAATTATTGAACAACGTACAACTAAATAATAGATCGAACACTAACCTGATTGAAGACCAAGGAGTGAGCTTCAACCCAAAGTCACGGTGGCATCAACTGAGGTTAAAATAAAGTCATCAAATTCATGGCACTGACAAAGGGAAGTCAAGGCAGAGGAGAATGGTCACTGCGGAGAATAGAGGTGGTGGCGAAGAAGACTGACGATAATCAAAGAACAGAGATGACGAACACAGCAACAACAGCTGTAATGATGGAGGAGAGTTGAGCAAATAAGGGACGGGATGCCATGGACGAGTTTAGAACAAGGACAGACAGAGCTCACAGAGAAATGGCGAAAAGAGAAGAAAGGGTTCATAGAGCACGCGATCTGGGTGGGAGAGTAAAAATACGGGAAAAAAATCTTACATTTTAGACCGGTTTTCAATAAAAACCGGTCTTAAAAGAGTGAAATTTCAAATTTAAGATCATTTTTTATAAAACCCGGTCTTAAATTTAACACATTTAAGATCGGCTTTTATATAAACCAGTCTTAAATGTTAAAACATTTTAAATTCTTAAAAATTTTAACATTTTAAGACTAGTTCTATTTATAACCGATCTAAATAAATTTTTTAAACCGGTTTGTTTTAGAACCGGTCTTAGAAGTTCAATATAATTACAGAATTGCCGCTGTTCAAATTTTTAAGACCTTATCTACCAAAACCGGTCTAAATGTGGCGGTCTAAAAAGGGATTTTTCTACTAGTGGAAAGTGAATACAATGAGAGCTGAAGTACTTGTGTATACAGCAGAGGCTGTTGTTTGGAGTTACTCCTGAAATGGGATGACCAGATTGGGCAGAGTGGTGGCTAATGCCGCCCAACTGTTGAGATCTTTTGATATGGCTCATGAACAAGAGCCTCCGGATATTGTGTTTGTGAGATAATGTGTTTTGTGGCAATCGTATGTGGAGGCAGTTGCATTTACTTGGCAAATGTATGGTGATTGTGCTTGTGCAGCAATCGTGAAATGCGCTGCTTGCAGTTTGTGGCAACTGGGTTGCATTCGTTGTTTAGATTCTTGCGAGAATCAAATTTGTGGCATATTGTTTATGTCAGTAGTCTAGAAGGGATCGTCCTAATGTGAGATGATTTGTGAAACGGAAGCCGTCATGAAGAGGCATCCAAAGTTTAAGGCTTAAGTGGTGCGACAAATTTCAAGGACGAAATTTATTGAGTGGGGGGAGAAATGTAATGCCCCGAATTTTGAGATTTGAGGCTAGAGAATAAGCTTGAGAATGTGGACTGCTAAGCATGATTTAGCAAGATCCCTAATTTTGATTAAGGGCTAAGGACTCCAAAAGTAGAGATGATTATTGATAAATAAACCCTTTTGGAGATTATGATGTGGATTGTGATTCGTATGTGTTATGCGCAGTGCTGAAACCCTATATTTAAGTTCAATTATGGATTAACATCTAAATTGACTTATGTTAGATATGAATAGTTTTGATGATGTCAAATATAGATGTCAAGTATTAAGAGCAAAAAGTTTGTATAATATACTTATCTTCTATATTGACTAACTACTATATTTAATGTTGTATATCTTGTAGATTAGTCATAAACCTGATGGTGGGTTTATGTTATTTTGCTTATAATGCCTTATAAATGGAGAATGATCATTAAGAATAAAATCAAGAGGCAAGGGATTGAAAAAGGAAGAAATTGTAAGATCTAATGAGAATATCAAGATTCAAGATTAGTCAAGCAAAGAGAGAAGAAGATTGAAGATATTCAAGAAGATATCTAGTTGGGTTATGAAGAATGATCATCAAGTGGCAAAACAAGAAGAAATAGATTGAAGAAAGAATAACTTGTAAGATTACATGAAAATATCAAGATCTAAGCTATTAGAAGTGATATCGGAGGTTTCTATGGTCAAACAGAAGTTAGAATCGGTCAATACGAAGCTAAAATGATGTATACAGAAGTTATGGTACCTCCAGGGATGATTACTTGAGTAATCACTTGAGTAATATGGCACTACCTCATTTTGGAGGTGATTACTTGAGTGGCTACTCGAGTAATCTGCAAAGTTACTTGAAGATTACTCGAGTGACCACTCGAGTAATGGCACTTTGTTTTCTCATGGCAGGATAGATGTTCGGTATTTTGATGATATCTCTCTAACCATACGTCGGATTGAGTTGAAACCAGTGGCATATGAAACGAGACTCACAACACGAACTATGGACACCAAGATAACATTAAAAGGAGTTTAGATGAGAGAGATATGATATGTTGAAGTTGACATATGAATCAGCATCTTTTACCAGAACAAGGTTCAGTATTTTGGATATAACTCTCAAAATACATATTGGATTGAGACAAAACAGGTGCCATATGAAGGTAGACTCAAAGTTCTTTCTAAATATATAAATTTGTCACATTTCAAGTTATATACTAAGATCTATGCCTACTGGAAGTTGATGCTTGTGATTTCAGACTTTGTCTAAATGCAAAAGATATTCTTGGGATAATAAATTTCTGTACAAATTGAGTTTGGAGGTGATTCTTGTTGCATTGGAATGTAGATGATGAGGGCTTTCCGATGATATATAATTTGCCATGTTTCAAATCAAAATCAAGAATTCACTTGAAGAGCTTACTCGAGTAATATGCAGAATTATTTGAAACCTCACTTGAGGGATCACTCGAGTAATGAAGTTGGAATTACTCTCGGCCAAGATTTGGACAACATTACTCGAGGGAGCACTTGAGTAATCTACAAATTTATTTGAACTATTACTCGAGGGATCACTCAAGTAACTAGAAGAAAAGAGAGCCACTCGAGTAATATGACCAACAATATATCTGAAGATTCTAAAAATCATTAGAATGTTTATTTAACTTACTCTTCTTGTTTCTAATCACTTTTACACTTCATTGTATTAGTGTTTAATGCATTTCTCCAGGAATACAATGAAGAGATGACGTGAAGAGACAAAAGTTGACTTTACGGAAGCGGAGCGTTCACTAACCACAACGGCTAGTTTTCAAAATTGAAGAACAGTCAAATGAAGCTACGCCACTCTAACGATAGGTTGAAATGCTTCCAACGGCTATCACAACTCATCTATAAACATGGGAACATTAAACGAAGAGCAGCAACAACGAGAACACAATGACACAAATATGCTCATATCATAAGCTATCCATCTCGACCCAAACACTCTCTGTTCTTATCTGTTTTCTATATCATGTATATTTGAGATAGAGAGATTATTTGTATTGTACTTCAATGTTCATCTTATTCTCTTCTGAGAGAGAAGATTGATTGTAATCTTTCATAATCAAAGTTGTACCCTTACGGGGTGTGTAAGGGAGAGTAACTCAGTTGTAACCTTACGGTGTGTAAGGGGGAGTAACTCAGTCAGAGATTTGTAAAAGGTTTCGCAAGTGGCTGGCTAAACTTATGGGTTGTAAAGGCTTTTCTTGTGCCTGGATTAAACAAGAAGATAGTGGATTTGAAAATCTCAGGAGGAGCTTGGGGACTGGACGTAGGGTATCACAGATTGGACCGAACCAGGATAAATCACAGTTTGCATACTCTCTTCCTTAAACTCTTATATTTCCAGCATATATTAACTATTGATTTATGATTCATTACTTTCATATTTATTGCTTCCTCTAAGATGCAAAAAGATTTTCAAAGTTCTTAAGATTTTTATCTTACACCCAGTTCACCCCCTCTTGGGTGTCAACCGGTTCTAACAACTTAAAATAGAGGGAGGGCGCATAATGTGGTGATATGGAAAGATTGATGTGTTTGGTGGTGATTCAGTGAGAATTACTATAATCAGGGGTAAAACGGTAAAGTTACCAACCAATTGGTCAGTTACTGAAGAGCAAACTCATTGTTAACTTAAAGATCAATGGTTGTGATTGATTTGTGTAAGAGATCAAGGGGTGGAATCCCATGTGTGTGAGTTTATGTGAGCTCATGAAGATGGAATAAGAATGTGACAAGTGGCAATTTGTGGACCTTTGGATTGGGTCAACATTTTCAACTCACTCTTCCTCTCTCCTCTCTTTTCTAGACAGTCAAGTGTATTTGTCTCCCCAAAATGCTGATTTCTTTATCATCTTCATCACTCTCTCTTTATCCTCCATGGCGTCCCAAAGCTAGGAAGAAAGAGGAAGGAACAAGGTGAGATTTAGCTTGTTAAATGTCCTCTAATGCTCAAATACTTTTCTTTAATATTATTCATAGTGATGAGAGCTTTATTGCTATGGTTTTAGATTTGTGAAAGAAGGTGTTTGGGAGCTTGAGGAAAATTGGAAAGATGAGGAATCAAGGAATTGGTTTGGGAAAGAGGAAGAGGTGAGTATTTGAAGCTTTTTAATCTAAGTTTTGTGAATTGTGGATGAGTTTTGTGAATTGTGAATTTTGCCCTGATTTTGTGGTAATTTCAAAATGCATGAATTGTCATGTGTTTTGAGGTGCAATTGGTGTTTTATTATGTTATATGTTCATTGGAATTGGTTTGGAACTTTGGAAAGTAAAGAATTGCAATGTGAGTTTGAATTGTGACTTGTGTTGACATGTTGTGATTATTGGTGAAACATGTCAATGGAATGTGAATTTGGTTGATTTGGTATTTCCAATGGGTTCCTTGTGAAATTTTGCGTGAGAATGATATTTGATGTGAAAATTGGACCATTGGAAGCAATTGAGAAAAAACTGAAAATCTGTCCACTGAAACTCTATTCTAGGCAGTCTATTGTGTTCACGTTTTGAATGAGAAAATGTTGTCTAAAAATTCTGAAACTTTCCAGTCTTAAATTTCACATTCCTAGCTTCAAAATAGACATATAATTTGTGTCATTTTGTTTTGTGAACTGAAAGTTATGGTTTTCCAAAGTTTGACATTAAAACTGGGTGCAAATCTGGAACAACAAGGGAATTTTGTGTAACTTTGGAATTGTGTGGTGATTTCTGGTAATAGCTCATATTTTTCCTATGAAGATTACTTAAATAGATTTCAATGGGCTTTGGAATTACCTCATTTCAATTTTTCTGGAATTAGTTATGAATTTTCAAAGTTTCCTTGGCTGCAGCGCAAAAGTTTCTGTGTGCATTTTGGCTGTTGCCAGAAATTCTTGGCTGCAGCCAAAAACCTTCTGTGCACGTTTTGGCTGCAGCCAGAGGATTCTTGGCTGCACAACCCCCATTTTCAATATTTTGTGATTTTGAAAGATGATTTCCAACCTAATATATCTCAATCCTTTAGGCTTTCGTTGAGTTTATTATAGCCACCTAAAGATTGAGAATAGTAACCAACTTTAAGTGATATGAAAGTAAGGATTTGGATTAGAGATTAACCCTATGTCCTTAATTTGGTTATAGGGTTTGATGTTCGCCCTGATCGTGAGCAGCCGGATCTGGAGCTTACGTGGAAAGTACAAGGGTAGGGAACTTACCTTTCCTGCATGTATTTGATATTTGTGTTAGTATGTTGATGCATGTTATTGCTTTGCTTGATTATGTCAAACATGTATGAATGATTTGAAGCTATGTTTCAATTTATGCTACAGCTATATGTATGTTGTTTGAAGCATTAAGCTTACAAATTTGTCATTGTGTGTAAGCATAAGTTATGTAAGCACATCATGCATTAAACATTTATCTTGCATGCATATTGGTAATGTTTTCCTACTGAGATTCTCTCGAATCTCACCCTCTCCTACCAACATTTTAAACAGGGTAGGTGGATCGAGGATGGAGCAACCAATCAAGGGCGACGAGTACTCCTTCGGGTTGTCATTTTGGTAGTTGGTTATCATTGCTAGTTGGGATAACTGTATATGTTTTGTGATGAATATTCGGATATGTATTTGGAGATGAGATTGAGTAATCCCCTGAATCAGATTTTGTATACCCTTTTAATAACGGTATGAACCCAGAGTGGCCAGGAATTATGTTGTGCACTCTGATATTTGTAATGAATGTGATTTATCCACGCAAAGTAATTGTATACGAAATATGAATATGAGACCAGGTGAATTAGCTTTTGAAAGCCATTTATGAAAACCCTATCGTGAAGATGGAATTTTAATTGAGTTTTAATTATTATTGATCTCTATTTCATTTTAATTACGTATTTCAGATATAATTACGGTGGAGGTTACATTTCTTTATACTTGTTTGATGGGCAAAATTATGCCTTTGTGTAGTACTTTATGAATATTTTTTTATCTGGGAGAATCCCACAAAAATACCACTTCAATTCCAAAATCCCAAGGTTACTCTAATATACAAAAGGACATATTAGTCAGCAAGTAAAAATCTGGAAATTCATAATGTAATTAATTATGCCCCTTGTCACTTATGTTTCTTTCCCTCTTCTCTCTTACTTTGAGTTGGTCGATATGATCTTTTGCCCCTCACTGCTGGAAGTTCCCTTCAATCTCGCTCCCATCTCTTTCCCCCTTGTTGTTGTCCCCGTCGAGTTTTTGAGATCGTGGTTCATTGGAAAGCCTTGGGTGGACACAGAGCAAGCCACAAGAAATAAATTTTCCTTTCATTTCTTTATAAAGGGTCTACAAAAAATTCGCTCCAGCTTATAACTGGCACATTGCTCATTCAAGTAAGCATCAATACATTGAAATGAATTTCCCAATACTTTTCACTGCACAGCCCCGAATTGCAACATGTGAGATGCTTTGATCAACAAAGAATAAAATTTGCCATTTTGGGAAGCAGCCGTCTAACGCTAATCGATGAAGAGTAATAACCAAATACTAAGAGCCTAAAATTTTGATCGTTTCTGTCGCCAATCCAAGGCTTGCTTCTTCTGCCTGCCTAAGAACCCATGATCAACACTTAAAGAAAAATATCCTTTTATTAAAGGGATCTTTTTGGAATCTCAAGGCTTGCTATATGTCCTCTTATTTATTAAAGTGATCTTTTTACAATCTCAAATTTGAAGTGTTGCTTTTGTGGGATTCTCCCTTTTTATTTTTACCTCTAACTCATTTACATGTGGCAGAGCACGTGGGATTCACAACCCTTAATGGATGTTTGGCCTCCATTACATATTGAGGATTTTTGTACGGTTTTTTAAGGTTGATAGATGAAATTATTTTAATTGATCGTTTAGCATCCACTATGCATTAAAGATTTTCGAACCATTTTCTAAAGTTGATAGGTAAAATTGTACTGCGAGTACCATGATCGAATTAAGGATGCCAACAACAACTGGTAAAATGCTTTATATGCACTTTCTCACCTTAACCCTTAATTAATATTAATTGGATCTTGAACTAATATCATAATAGGGATTAAAATATTTAATATTTTAACACTTCTGATTTCAACCGACATGTTAGGCATCTGAAGGTGGAAGCGCGATGCTCCTAATCAAGGCATAAACCACAAAGTTGAAAACTAAATACAAATTACTATTAAACCAAAAACAAGTATGAAAGAAACCAAATGTTACTTTGTATTGTTTTTATTTTTCTTTTTATGACAACGTAAAATCCATCTCTCTTGAACAAGAGGATGAAAAACCTAAGTAAGGCCCTGCTATAATATAACTGGACTCAATTTTTAAACAGGATTGCTTTGTGCCTGCACCAAGCACAAGCACAAATGCTTATTCTGAAATACCCTTTAACATTAGAAACATCCTTGAATGAGACAAAATCTAAAGCCGGCCGATCCAATGCGCTTGGATTAAAATTTAAGCAATAGACGCAATGTAGGCAATCAAATCAATCACGCGGGAACTGCAATAAAAGGGACAAACAAAAATGTTGTAATGAATATCTCATCTGTGCAAATCTGAAGAAGTTTCAAAGGTTGCTACCAAGAAATAAGGAATAGAGAAATCACCTGTAACCTAATTCATTGTCATACCAAGAAACAAGCTTTACAAAGTTCTCATTCAAAGCAATTCCAGCCTTGGCATCAAATATGCTTGACCTGCATCAATGGAAAATCATCATCTTCTGTGTAACCCCACTTACTGGTATGAGGATCCAAAGAAAGATTAAATTCAAATAACTAAAATAACATTACCTGCTGTCACCAACGAAGTCACTAGACACAACATCATCTTCAGTGTAACCCAAGATTCCCTTCAGGTTACCCTCTGATTCCTCTCTGGGTATTGTCAACAACAAAAAATGTTTTAGAATGAACGGAAACCTTTCTAGACGTCCCATATGCTACAATCATTTCAATTAGTAAAAGGCAGGCTTCAAATATCAAGAATTAAGAACTTACTTAATGGCAGCTTTGATCTGCTCATAGGTTGCCTTTTTCTCTAGCCTGACAGTAAGGTCAACAACTGAGACATCAACAGTAGGGACTCTGAAGGACATTCCAGTCAACTTGCCATTCAGCTGGGGCAGAACTTTTCCAACGGCCTATACATGTACCATTCAGATTTTTGAGAATTCAATAGTGAAAAATCACTTGCTACTGCATTCATATAAATTTAGCTGCATCTAGCTAGCTAAAAATATGTTGTTCATGGCCATGTACCTTAGCAGCTCCAGTGCTGCTGGGAATTATGTTAAAGGAAGCAGCTCTTCCACCTCTCCAGTCCTTGTTTGATGGACCATCAACGGTCTTCTGAGTGGCTGAATGACAAAAACACAGACCAACCTTTGATTAATATCATTTGAAACTGAGATAAACATAAAAGCGACTCAGCTATAATTTTTTCTTTTTTTTGGTTGTTGTTGAATAACTCACCAGTGATGGCATGGACAGCGGTCATGAGACCCTCAACAATTCCAAACCTATCGTTGATAATCTGCCATAAAATTCAGGCTGTTAGGAAAAATAGCAGGACATGCATAAAAATTACCACATAGTATTTGGCAAATAGTTATTTCCAAACTCAAACAAACATATCAGAAGGATTCAGACCTTGGCGAGGGGAGCAAGGCAATTGGTTGTGCAGCTGGCATTGGAAACAATGTCAAGCTCTGGCTTGTATTCCTTCTCGTTAACTCCGACCACAAACATGGGTGCATCTTTGCTTGGTGCAGAAATTACAACCTTCTTAGCACCACCCTAATCATCACCAAGATCCAAAATCATTTAATCCCTATTAGATCTTAAATAATATCAACAAACATAAATGTTTTAAAACATGAGATCTGCAGACTTCAGATTTGGGAAAAAATGTTGTCCTTGTAGAACGAGGCTGGGACAGAACATAGTTCTGTCAGATTACTTGGGTCAAAGCCAGACAAGTTTAAGAACAAAAAAACCTCAAAACAGAGCCGATTCATTACTAGAAATCAAGAATGAGAACCAATAATTCAACATGAACAATTAGAAATAGTGATAGTGGCCAAAAACCTTCAAGTGGGCAGCAGCCTTTTCCTTGTCTGTGAAGGCACCAGTTGACTCAACAACATATTCGGCGCCGGCCTCAGCCCATGGGATCTCCTCAGGGTTCCTGGTATTACTCAATCAATAAGCATTAAGATAACAATAAATAATCATACAAGAACAAAGAGAATCGAATCTATGATTCTGTGTGTCTCGCACACAAAACCTATACTACAATTACCTGAGTCCGAAAACAGTGACGGCCTTCTCTCCAAAGAGGAGGGTCTTAGAGTCTTTCACCTTCACATCAAAGTGCTTCCATTGGCCATGAACAGTATCATACTTGAACATATATGTCTGTGAAAGCAATCACATATGCAAGGTACATTTTACCCAAAAAAAAAGACAGGATTACACGAATGTGAACTTCAAATCTCCTTCAACTATAAAAAGTCACTGAATCAATAGAGAAAGCTATTACCATATAGTCAGTAGTGATGAAAGGGTCGTTGACTGCAACAAGCTCAAAGTCGTCTCTTTGAAGAGCCACCCTAGCCACCAATCGACCGATCCTTCCAAATCCTACACAACCACATTACATTCCGGAAAGCGTCGGAAAAAGACATAATCCAGCACAGAAACCTCACCAAAAACAGATCCATGACACGAAAGAACATCAGTTACCATTGATTCCGAGCTTGATCTTCTTGCCTGATGCTGCTCAGCAAAGTCAACAAACACATGACTTCACAATATGACTAATGTAATAACATTAAAACCAATGAATCAAAGATCAAAAGCTTCATATCGTACCCATGAGAGCAGTAGTAGATATGAAAAACGGCGCTAAGAGAGAGAGAGTGAGATTAGACTTGAAATGAAAGGTTTAAGATGTGATTTAGCTTGGAAATGAAGCGGAAATGGAAGGATTATTTAAAGGGAGGGCTAGAAACACAATTGGTGCGAGTCACGTGACCAAATTTTCTTGGGTAAAAAGAAAGAAAGAGGGACAGAAATACAATGGGTACCAGATTTTCTTGGGTAAAAAGAAAGAGCCTTCTAGCCGCCGGATTACGTTCAAAACCCGGCGTTAACCACTGACTCAATGGAACAGTTATGGGAAGTTACTTGACGCGGTGAGTTTTCATTTGCACTCACTCGCTAGTCATGACTTGGAGCGTTTAAAAGAAGTGGGTGCGCGTGGGAAGCAAGGATGGAAGTGCGAGTGGGGGACAATGTTCACGAATGGGGGAAAGCGCATCCCGGGTTTAAATCCTAGAGGAGCATCAGGGTTTGGTGAAGAGGTTTGAAAGTTATGAGACAAAGAAATCAAAGAATGAATTGGATTGTGATTGTGGAACATCATTATGATGCATCTGCCCAAAAAAAAAAAAAAAAAACAAAAGAAAGAATGCAAAGACAAACACGTAAAAAGACAGCAGAAACATATTAGCTTCAAAATGATAGTATTCTGTCCGGTCTTTAATATAAAATATATTTAAAGAATTGATATTGGGGCTAACTATAAGAAATAATTTTTGTATATGTCAGTCTTTTTCTAATTTATCTCTATTAATACTACCCAAACAATTATTAAGGAGAGGGAAGAAAGAAATTGAAGAACATGAGTATAATATTTTAAAAAATACTTATATTATAATAAATTTAATTAACTTATTTAATTATTAAATAAATATATCTTATATTAAGGATCGCTTAGAGTAACTCATACGGGTTTTATTCCTATAAATCCTTTAAATGTTTAGAATTAAGTCTTTATTGTACATAAAAAAGAATTAAGCGTTTATGTAAAATGGCCTAAGCACCCTAAGGCCTTGTTTCGTTACCCTGTTTAAAACACCTTTTTTCCTCTTCTTCCTTGTCAGCGCTCTTTTCCGCAACATTGTCCTCCCTCCTTCTTTCATTGTTTTGATGAAGATGATGATGGTTCATCCTAATGGCTTCCTTCTTCCAACCCCATATGTGTCCTCCTATCCAATCAACAGCAGCCCCTTCTCCGTTTTGCTCATCGGACCTTAGGAAGGGAAACGAGAAACAGTTTTGCTCCTCCCAAAAATCGCGTCCTCGGCTCAGAGAAGAAGAAATTAGTTGTCATTGTCATTGACATTCAGCAAAAAAATTTTTACTGAAATTTTTTATCACGGTCTTAAATATTATCATTTTATAAGTTAAAGCTGTTACTTCTCAACTCTAAATTTAATCGTAGGTTAGTTCTAAGAGATTTCCCAGAGGAATTCTGAATTGAAATTTGCAAGGATAGAATTTTGTACTTTTTTAAAAAAGAAATAAAGAAGATGAGGACACGGAGGCCTTTGGTCGTGGAAGCTTCTAGATTTCACCCATTTGGCCGTAAGAGGCTACTTTGATTATTTTGGCCGAGGAAGCCACTTGAATTTGATGATTCTAGCCGGCAAAAGGGTGGTGAGGAAGAATTTGACGATTCTATTTATAGGTAAAACATTCTCCAAAAATTTATCCTCCTCCACATAGTTAAAGAGTTGATCTTTGGTTTTGAATATAAGAGATATTTTTTATATTTATCAATATTTTTTTAATTTACTTCTATTGATGCTCTCTCAATTATAATTAAGGAGGAGAGGAAATAAAGGAATTAAAGATGATAACTATGATATTTTAAAAAATATATGTCATATTAACTAATTTAACTTACTTTCTTAATCTAATCAAATTAAGTAAATATTGATAATTTGCACAGGCCTGTAAGGAAGTGGGAAAATTATAATTCTTATTGATAAAAGACAGATTGAATGAATACAGCTGGTCTATCTACACATATATATAGTCCCCTAAATGGTACAACTAAGTATTGTACCTGAAAGCTAAATATACAAAAAAATTAACCTAAAATAATAATCCACATATTTATAATCTATTTACAGATAACTATTTACAACACTCCCCCTCAAGCTAGGATCTTTATATTCACAAGTTCCTAGCTTGCTAAGGATATTTTCATGTTGAGGACCTCCTAATGCTTTGGTAAGAATGTGTACCAAGTTTTCCGAAGGCTTCACATGTCGAAAGACAATCATTCCCCTCATTAATTTCTCACGCATGAAGTGATAATCTACTTCAATATGCTTCATGTGATTGTGAAATATGGGGTTTGTGGCAATATGAACAGCTGCTTTATTATCATAGTGAACTTGATTGGCTTTCTATTCTGTATGTGTAATTCATTGAATAACCCAACCAGCCATGTAAGTTCTAATGTTGCTTTTGACAATGCATGGTACTCAGCTTCTACTGAGGAAGTTGAAACTGTGTCCTGCTTCTTAGACTTCCAGCAAATCAAGGATCCCTCTAGTTTGACTAGAAAACCTATCACAGACCTTCTAGTGTCTCGACAAGCTGCATGGTCTGAATCGCAGAAGCATTCCAATTCCATTTGACTTGTTGTTGATAGAAATATGCCCCAGCTAGGTGTGTCTTTGAGATATTTAACCAATATGAAAGCTGCCTTCATATGTAACTCCTTGTGACATTGCATAAATTGGCTCAATATGTCATACCTTATATCCCATAGACTCAGATGAGTGCAAAAGAGTAGTAAAATGAGTTGTTAAATCAAGATTTGGTCCTGGATTAAACAGACTTTTGAAAATGTTTACAAATCCCAGACTTATCTCAGGAATTGAACCTGGGATTAAGAGGTTTTCCAGAGGTTTAAAAAAATCTTTTCAATTACTTTCACAAAGTTTCACTACATCACTAAGTCTCATCGACTTTTGGTTCCTGCTTATCAGAGTATGCTAGCGATTCTTTGCTTAAGTCTCACATTTCCTTCATTAGTTTATGTTCCTCAGCATTCGGAAGCGTTATCCAACTAAGTTATTTCATTATTATGTTGTTGTCCATTTACTAGGCTACCGGTACTACAAGTTCTACCACTGTACTATTGTTAGGGTTCTGGAGTTATATACATCATATACAAATCTAGAATATCCAAAATAGACAACCAACAAGAAAACAAAATTTTTCAGCTTCGTCTCCTAGTTGTTTGTGTTTACCTTCCTGCCCTTTGAGCTACTAGCCTGTACTGTAGATTGATTATAAAAAAAGAGTGATTTAAAAGAATCCCAGTAGTGACTGACATTCAATCACATATATACAAGAACACAGAGCATACCACATAGTCATCATATAACACAAAAATAGGTATATAAATCACTTGGCCCTATGTGTTCAACCGTGCAATAGAGCCCGGGATTCCACTCGTGCATAACAGTAATTTTCACGGCCTAAGTGTCCACCTGTGAAATAGGTCCTGGCCAACCACCTTGCAAATTGTGAATGTTCCCAACACTTTTGATGAAACCACAAACATGCAACGTATGTCATAACATATGAAAGAAAGAGATACTACTTGATCACTTTCCTTGAAGGGTGTCCAAATGTTTCTACAAGCTCCAGCAGGTCTAAGATTCTAGATAGTTGTTATGTCCTATAATTGGAGTTTACGGACGATAGGTTATTATTTCATCTAATACTTGTATAATTCAAACACTCATGTTGGTTGTTATTAAGGTTAGTGTACTAAGTCAAAAGTAAAGTCAATGTAGTCCAACTATCCCAAGATGGTTAATTTCACCCCTAAAGTTCAAAATAATTACATGGTGCCATTACATTTCTATTTTCGCACATAGACCAAATTCTTCTTTTAAGCAATCTTTGAAAATTCACCACTTTATGTACAAATGTCCAATTGTGATAATTCCAAAGGCTATATGACCCCTAATTATTCTATTGTTAAGGGAAAATATAGCCATTAGTCATCTGGACACACATCAATACAGAATTCCACTTTATTGGCCATTGCTCCAGAACTTGCCAATTTTACATGACCAGTGTTCAAAAATACAGAACTTCTAGTATACAACTCCAATTGACACAAATGACATGTCAAATTGAAGCTTGACATATCTACTTTCATACTGCAAAGTTTCACAATATTTTGACATCATTTACCTATTAAAAAAAATATCACACAATCATACGCCACCACAGAATTCACACTGGCAGAATTTCCAGTTTTCAATTTTATTTCTAGCAATCCACAATTTACAACCAGGGGGTTATTCCCACTTAATTTTCAATTTTAAACACAATGGTAACATCAAAAACATCAAAATCACAATCCTTCAGCCCCATATCCAATCTAACCGAACATAACCCTTTTTGCCAAAATCGACCAAAACAGAATTTTTACCACCAACCTAGTCTAAGATCATAATAAATAATCTTCTAACCATATATACATGAGCAAAACACAATTAAACCTTAAAAACCTCTACTAGCCAAAATTATCCAATGCCCCAAACCCTCATGAAAGCTTATCAAAATCACAAACTCATCATTTAATGGCAAGTAGAAGGAAACTGCTTTTGCTATTTTTGATTTCCAATGGATTCCTTGGGCAAAATTATTTCAGAAAAGGTAGTTGGCATGATTTTGGAAAGAATGAATTTGAATTTTAAAAGTTGGAATAATAATGCTGCTAATTAGGGTTTCCTGCGTAGAAGTCAGAATGTGTTGTGTTTTTGGGTAATAGAATGTTGTCAATTGGCCTTGAAACTTTTCCAAATTAAAGTAGACTTATCAAGCTTTAATTGATAGTTCACTTGTGCTATTTGGATAAGTATACTAGGAATTATGAATTTTTGAAGTTTGGTATTGAATCTGGAAAGAATTCTGTGGCTGTGAGGATTTAGTCATAAGTCTAGAATTTTGTGTCTGGAACTAGCTCAAAGTAGTAATTTTATTATAAAATAGACTCAAAGAGCTTTAAGTAGGAATTTGAACCACCCCAATTGGAGTTCTATAGAATTAGTTATGAATTTTCAAATTTTGGTCAAAATGCTGGCAACTTTTAGCTACCATGCAAATTTAAGAAAGAAAGGGCCAAATATAATTAGTATGAATTCCATGGGTGAAAGTGAGTATATAGGACTAATGTAGCCTATTAAGACTTCATTTATCATGTCACTAATTATATGATGATATATCTAGGGCCATGAGAAGTCAAGAAAGAAGAACAATGGAAGATGCTTCAAGAAACTCTAATGATTGGAAGAAGAGGGAACAGAGGAAGAACATAAGTCCACATGGTAGTAAACTTACTTAACTCTTATTTATTTGCTGTGTATTTATGCATGCTATTGCTTTACTTGATTATGTGAACATGGTTGAATGACTAAAGGTGTAATATCCCGAATTTTGAGACTCGAGGCTAGAGAATAAGCCTGAGATTAGTGGATTAATAAGCCCCGGTTTAGCAAGATCCCAAATTGTTATTAAGGGTTGATGACTCCAAAAGCATACGTGATTAGTGATAAATGGACCCTTTTGGAGATTATGATGTGAACTGTGATGCGTATACGTTGTGAGCAGCTGCATAACCCAATATTTAAGTTCAATTATGGATTAATATCTAAATTGACTTAAAATAGAGGGAGGGCGCATATTGTGGCTAAATGGAAAAGTATGATGTGTTTAGTGGTGATTCAGGAGGAATTGTCATAATCAAGGGTAAAAGGGTAAAGTTATCGACCAATTGGTCAGTTACCGAAGAGAAAACTTATTGGTAACTTGAAGATCAATTGTTAGGGTTGATTTGTTTTGAGATTGAGTGGGTGGAATCCCATGTGTGTGAGTTCCTTGGAATTGGTTTGGAACTTTGGAAAGTAAAGAATTGCAATGTGAGTTTGAATTGTGACTTGTGTTGACATGTTGTGATTATTGGTGAAACATGTCAATGGAATGTGAATTTGATTGGTTTTGTGTTTCCAATGGATTCCTTGTGAAAATTTATGTGGGAACGATGTTTGGTATGAAAATGGAACCAATAGAAGCAAAGATGCAAAATCTGAAATTCTGTCCAGTAAAACTCTATTCTGGGCAGTCAGTTTGTGTGAACGTTTTGAATGACCAAATGGTGTCTAAAAATTCTGAAACTTTCCAGTCTTATAGTACACATCTCAAGCTTCAAAATGGACATATAATTTGTGCCATTTCGTTTTTTGAACTAGGAGATATGACTGTCCAAGGTTTGGGATGGAAACTGAACTCTGTTTTGGGGCAGTGATGAGTTTTATGTAATTCTGGAATTTGGTGGTGATTTTAAGTAATGGCCAATATTTTTCCTATGAAGAGGACTTAAATATCTTTCATTTGGATTTGGAATCACCTCATTTTGAGTTTTCTAGAATTAGTTATGATTTTTCAAAGTTTGGGTAGAAAATCTACCATAAAATTTGAAAATGTCAATTTTGGAATTATGACATCATCATAAGGGAATAATGACATAAGCATAATATAACATATCATCTTCTTCCTCCAAGCTTCAAAACTGTCAGTTTATTTAGCTGAACAAGAGGAAAAACGTTTGAGATTTCTAGAGAGAGAAAGGAGAAGAGAACTCACAAGGTAAGCCGATTTCTCCGATAATATAGCTCCTAACGCGTATAACTCTGATCCTAAGCTACACCTTTATGTTCTTTAAGGTTTGGAAGCTCCTCCTTTGGTGTTAAAAAAAGCTAGGGTTTCAGCCAAGACAAGGAAAAGCTAGTGGGAGCTTGAGGTAACTTCCAAACTCTTGTGTATTGACTATTCTGGCTGCTATGGACAATTTAATCGGTGAAATTTCGTCGGATTATCATTGGTTTCAAAAATGGAAAATGGGTGTGTGGGGCTGTTATGCTGCCCAAATTGGTACTAAATGGTAGTTGTAACCTAATGGAATAGTCAATTAAGTGGTTAGGAGTAGAAAGGAACGCGTTTACAGAGCCGAAACCGAAAAACCCCAATTTTTCCCGGGGAATTGAGAATTTCGGCCAAGCCTAGTTTGGAGGGGTTAGAGATGGATTTTCAATGATTTGATGATTCCATTGAGTTCAGGAGCGAAAATTCGGTGGGGTTACAGTTGGTCACTTTTTCGGAAAAGGCCGAAAAAGCATAATTACGAAAACGCCCCTGAAACCCTTAAAGTGGGGCTGCCAAGGGTAAATTTGTAAATTGACATTGAATTTGATAATTCAGAGTCGGGAAAAGGATTCCTTGGGCGAAAATATGTAAGATTAGCCCATGTCAAAGTTTCAAGAAAAGTACAGCCAGACCGGGTACGGCGGGGCCAAGCCGGGTCCCCGGGGGTATTTTAGTAAATTTTCAATATAGCCTCATATAACCCCCAGAAACACTATGGAAGTGTCTAAATGGTACATTTGACATTGTAGGATCGAATGTGAAGCCCCAAGTTACTGGCACGCAAATCGAGGAGAAAAGACTGGAGGTAGGGGACTGCTTGACTTGATTATGTAGAGCATATTTGAATAAATGAAGCTCTGTTTCTGTTTTACTGTGGCCATAGTTTTGTTACATGAAATATTAAGCATGCAGAAATATCATTATGGGGCATACATCTAGATAAAGCTAACATGTCATACACATAGCATCTATCATGCATGCATTACGGTATCTGTTTCCTACTGAGATTCTCTCGAATCTTACTCTCCCCTACCAACATTTAGACAGGGCAAGTGGCTCGTGGAGGGAGCGGCTAAGACTCCTTCGAGATGAGATTCTGTAATCCCCATTTGAAGAATTGTAATGGGCAATTGTACCCTGTGTATCTTTAGCGAAGGTATGTACCCGGGATTGCCAGGATGATTAAGTTGTGCACTCTGATATTTATATGAATGTGATTTATATTTGCGTAGTAATTATATTCGAAATGTGAATATGAGACCATGTTTATAAATGATTTCAAAAAGTATTCGTGAAAACCCCATCATGTGATGGGTTAGTAAATGTTATTTGATTATTATTGGTCTCTATTTCATTTTAATCACGTATTTCAGATATAATTACGTAGGGGGTTACAAAAGGTATATTTCTGGTTATATTGTGGCCATAGATATGTTGCACAAAACATTGAGCATGTAGAAATGTCATTATGTGAACATGAGCCTATGTAAGGCAAGCATATTATGCACTAGTATTCATCTTACATGCATTGTCTGCAATATGTGCTATTGTGATTCTCTTGAATCTCACCCTCCCCCACCAACCATATAGGTACCTGAACAGGAAAGAGGAGAATGCTTAAGGATGAACCAGAAGGAAGAATTGAAGAAGAATGTGTATTAATTTACTGTATGTAAATTAATTGCACGAACCGAATATTTGTATGATAGTATGAATAATAGAATGAATATGCGAATTTGAATAAAGCCATAATAGGGATCATGGGAACTAAGAAAAAGAACAAACTCTGAAGTGTGACAAGAATAACAGCTTATTAGTCATGAATTAGTAATCAACCCTTAAGAAATTACTGAATAATGCTTTTGCTTACGTAATAAAGGGGTATGTAAGATGGGTGTTACATTTTTGGTATCAGAGTAGAGAGTCTAGCACTAGGCTAATGTTCTCTGTTGCTGTGATAGGTATATTGATAACCTTGTTACTGATTCCATAATTAGAATGAAATATGTGTGATGGACAAACCCAGAGAAATAGAATTTTCCCCCGACTACTAGTGGCAGATTGGTTTAGAGGATGGGGTATAGCTGTATATAGAGAATGAAATGGAGCAGTAGTGATCTATACCCAGTAAAAAAGAGTATGAGCTCTAGAGAATCTAATGCTGAGTTGGCCTATGACTCGGATTCCAGTGGAACTCTGTGGTTAAGCGTGCTCAAGCGAGAGCAATCCCGAGATGGGTGACCCCTTGGGATGTATCATAGAACTTTGAAAACCTCTTGAGTAATGGCTTTAGTGCCTTGAGGTATGAAATATGGTGATCCTTAGGGATGCCATAAGAATGATAGAATGAATACGGCGAAGTTTGAGAATAGGCTTAAATCCAATCTAAGCTGAAATAGGGCTTAGGTCAAAATGTGATTAAGGTTGCACTATGGTTCTGATACATGAAAGAATGAACCTTGTGAACCTTGTGAACCTTGTGAGTAATGCTAAACTGTCAGCAATACTTTAGGGAATATTTGAGGATATTAACTAAATATTATGAGAATCGAATAACAGGAATGAATAATGATGATCTTAGTATGCTTATTGGGTATAGCTGAGGTTCTAGAATTAGATTGATGAACCTAAAAGTTGGATAGACATCTAGAGGGTTGCTACCAATTGAACCATGACCTAAGAATCAAACAATAGTTGAATTGATTCTTTAGGCATTTGAATTGACCTAAATAAATTGAGGTACTAGAATATGATATAGATGGGAATGGGATTTTTAAAGGTTGCTGGCTGCTAATCTAGTATAAGGAAAAATCTTAATCATAGAATATTCTCTAAGAAAAAATGATTGAGGGTTAGTTCCTTAATAGAATAGAGAATAGCCACGAGTTGTGGTCTCATAGTCGAGACCGAGGATAGGATGTACAAGTGGCTTATAAATTCCCTGCACAACATAGGTAGATTACCCGATATGGGAAGTTGAATTTGTGACTATGCCTAGAGCTAGACCAATATCGAAAGTCCATATAGAATCACCCTCATATAAGATGGCAGAATTAAAGAAATATAGAATTGCTAGAGAAAAGGGTTTGTGTGACCCAGTGAATTGCCATAGGGTGCTCCATTGCTGTTTAGAGGAAGAAAGTTGAGAAAGGGAATTAAGAAAGAATAAGCTCAACAGGATAAAGGAAAGCAACTCTTGCTCGTATATCTTATGTAATGGTTCTACATGTATATATATACCATCGAGTGTATTTGTATTATAAATATATGATGGGCAATCAAACCTTTTGGGCTAGTGTGTCCTTAGGCAGTCAGACCCAAATAGCATTCAGAATTAAAAGGGTAGTGTCCCGAAGAGGTTGTAAAGCCTAAGAATTATGAGTAGTGTCATGGAAATGGCCAAAAGGCTAGAATTGAAATGGTCGGAAGGCTGGAATTGAAATAGTAAAAGGATGGAAATAACGGCCATAAGGCTGGAATAGAAGGAACTATATGTCCTAAGAATTTCCTAATGGACTGCATGTCTTGTGAATGAATATGAATGCTTGCGAATGGATAGTTTGTTTTGCTTGCTTCGTGAACATTACCTATGAGTATGAATAGCTTGAGTAGCAAGGGTTGGAGTCTAGAATGCAATTTAGAATCGATGACCTGCTAGAATAGTTGTTTGGTTCTTGTGTAGTTTTGAAAATTGAACTTTGACCTGGCTAATGTACCTGCTGTATTTGTGAATATAAAGAACTAAAATTTTGTAATAACTGATTTTTGAATAGAATTTTTCCTTAGAATTTATGACCAATTTGTAATGGTTCTTTCTGAAGTATGTTGTCTTAAAAGAAGGGATCCTTAGAGGAACCCAGAATAGTGGGAGTAGTACAAAACTGGAAGAGGCATAAAACTGTTGCAGAAATACTCAGTTTGTTGGGTCTTGCCAGATGAATTCAAAATTTTTTTTGAATCCCTTTACCACTCACTTGAAAGAAAGGACTGAAAGAAAGAATTGAAAGAAAGAATTGCAGAAAGAATTTCTTAAGTGGGACGATGTCTATAAGAGGATTTCATAGAGCTATAGAAGAGGTTGAAACTCACACTAGTATTGAATATTCTTGATCCTAGAATGTGACCTGTGTGTAGTTTGCAAAGAGGGAATAAGGCAACCTATATGGTCTGCAGAGACTTGCGACCTGCAAGGTTTGCAGTGAAGCGACCAATATGGTTTGCAACAAAATGAGAAAGAAAGAAAGGATTGGGAAATGTCTTGGTGAAGCAGGACAGAATAGTGTCGTATGCCTCTTAACAATTGAAACCTCACTAGATAAATTACCCCACTCATGAATTAGAGTTGGCAGTGATCATGTTTTCTTTGAAAATGTAACAGCACTATTTTGTATCGTGCAGTTGTGAAAATGTACTGTGACTACAAGAGTTTTGAATATTTGAAAATTAGAAAAGTAGAATATGAGACAACATAGATAAATGAAAAAGTAGTGATGTAACTATCATCGTTGATGCTCTGAACTAAAAAGTGGTGCAGTTGATGGTCATGGTGAATACAGGAACAAAAACTGATAAAAGAGTTGGAAATCTGAACATGTTAAGTCAGATAGTACTTGCTTGCTATAGTGCTAGTTAAGAGGAAATTAGTATGTAAGCTTCAATTGAAGAAGCTCAGGCACAGGATAGATGAATAAGGTCTATAGGAATATGATTGAATGAGAAAACCTCCAGAATTTGAGGTGTGAAGAATTTGAGGTACCCTCTAGAATTTGGAGTATCCTCTAGAATATGAGGTGACCTCTAGAATTTGAGGAGTTGATAGAATGTAGAAAGAAAGAAATGAAATCATCGCTTCAATGGTCCTATTGAAGTATTATTAAGAATCTGACCAGTAACAAATTTTTAAGACGAAATTTATTGCACAGGGGGAGAATTGTAATACTCTGAATTTTTGGAGTAGAGGCTAGAGAATAAGACTGAATAAAGTAGACTACTAGGTCTAGTTTAGTAAGAGTCCCAAGAATGAATAAGAAATAGAATGAATTGTAGAAACTGCACTCATAATAGAATATGAATTTTGGAGCCAATTAGTCAAAAGAAAATACTCGACTCCTTTAGGATGTGTCAAAATGACATAGAACCAACCCAGACCCAAAGGAAAATAAAAGTGGTCTTTAGAAAGAAGTAAGAAAGAGAATTAAAAGAACTAGTGTCATAAGAAATAATATTGGTATAATCAAAGGCAAAAGAGACAATTGCTACTTGGTCTTGAGATTAAAGTTGGAAACTAAAATGAAGGGTCAAGATTTGCTCTTGAAAAGTAAGAGTAATGATAAAGGAAGAGAAGCAATTAGTTCCCTCCCCTTAATTCATAAAAAACGTCCAAAAATGCAAACCAAGAGGAAAATGAAAGTTTAGTAAACAATTCCTTACTCTTTGGTCAAAAATTATGGCTAGAACATAAGAGCAAGGGAGAGAGAGAATTCAATCAATATATTTTCTCACTTTTGCTCATGTTGGATGTCCAAGACCAAGGAAAAAGGGAGAATATGCAATTAAACCATAACCTTTGACAAGTCAAAAAGGAAGGAAAAGAAGAAAAGAAGGAAAAGTCACATGGACTTTTCTTTATACTTTGGGTGATTTTTCAGCCAAGTAAATTGAGGAGGCATAGAATGGTTATTAAAACATCACACTTCCTCATTTGCACACAATAGAGTCAGCCAAACCAAAGGAAAAAGAGAAAAAAATGAAGAGGAAAGAGAAAGTGCAGAAATTGAAGAATAAAGAAGCAAGGTAGGTGTTCTACCTTGATTTTCACCTTCCAAATCACCTCTCTAGCTCTTGAGGTCTTCATGAAATTTGTTCCTCTCACTAAGAGCTTCATTTCTATGGTTTTAATTTCTTGAAAAAAGGTGTTTTGTGTTGTCTAAAAATTGCCATATTTGGAGGAAATAAGAACAAGTCCTAGAAAGTAAAAGAGGTGAGCTTAGGCTTCATTTTGACCTATGTATTGGGTTGGTTGGCTGAATTTTATGACTTTTCCATGCTGCCCTATTTTCATTCATTTAGGGTTTTAAGGGTTTCATGAATCTCTCCTCATATACATGTGATTATATGTTGTTTTGGAAGAAAATGAGCTAAGTTTGGTGGGTATTTTGCGAATTGTTGATTGTTGTGTGGAACCCTAAATTTCGGTCAGAACAGGTCAGGTAGAAGCAAAATGATTTTGCTATATTTGAGGTCTCTAATGGATTCCTTAGGCAAAATTGTGTCAGAATAGGTAGTTGTCATGATTTTAGAAAGAATGAATTTGAATTTCAAAAGAAGGAATAATGCTTCCAAATAGGGTTTCCTGTGTGGCAGGCAAAATGTGTAGTATTTTTGGGTTTTAGAATGTTGTTCAATGGCTATGAAACTTCTTATAATTAAAGTAGACTTATAGATCTTTAATTTGATAGGTCATTTGTGCCATTTGGATAAGTACACTAGGAATTATGAATTTTTGAAGTTAGGTATTGAATTTGGAATGAATTCTGTGGCAGTGAGGTTTTGGTCATAAATATAAAATTCTATGGCTGGAATTGGCATTGATTAGTATTTTTCATTTAAAATAGACTCAAAGAGCTTTAAGTAGGAATTTGAACCACCCCAAATAGAGTTCTATAGAATTAGTTGTGAATTTTTAAATTTGGTCAAAATGCTGGCAGCTTTGAACTACCTTATGAATTTAAGAAAGAAAGGGACGAATGTAGTTAGTATGAATTCTAAGCGTGAAAGTGAGTATATAGGACTAATATAGCCCATTAAGACTTCATTATCATGGCACTAATTATATGATAATATATCTAGGGCCATGAGAAGTCAAGGAAAAAGAAGTATAGAAGATGCTTCACGCAACTCTGATGATTGGAAAAAGAGGGAACAGAGGAAGGACACAAAGTCCACAAGGTGGTAAACTTACTTAACTTGTATGTATTTGTTGTGCATTTATGTGTGGTCATAGATATATTACAAGAAACAATGAGCGTGCAAAAATGTCATTTTGTGAATATGAGCCTATGGAAGGCAAGCATATCATGCACTAGTATTCATCTTAATGCATTGTCTGTAATGTGTGCCACTGAGATTCTCTCAAATCTCACCCCCACCAACCATATACGTATGTTAACAAGAAGGAGGAGAATGCTTGAAGATGAACCAAAAGGAAGAATGACGAAGAATTGAAGAAGAATGTGTATTAATTTATTGTATGTAAATTAATTGCATGACCTGGATATTTGTATGAATAATAGAATGAATACGCAAATTTGATAAAGCCATAATTAGGATTACGAGAACTAAGAAAAAGAAGGAAGTCTGATATGTGACAAGAATAACGGCTCATTAGTCATGAAATAGTAATCAACCCCTAAGAAATTACTGAATAATGCTTCCGTGTACATGATAAAGTGGTATGTAAGATAGGTGTTACATTAACCATTTGACTTTTCCTTTCCTCTTTTCTTCTTCTTGTTGGACGAAATTATGGCTGCCCAAATAGAGAGGAATTGTTGACATATTTGCCTCCTTTATCTTACTTTTTAGTCAACTTTTCCATGTTGGAAAATTAATTAGATGACATATTGACTTATTGACTAAACTTGTCTTCCTTCTTTATTTACCCTTGTTGACCAAAATTTAACCCTTATGTAAGAAGGGTTAATTTTCTTTTTGATTTCATAATTACTTTTTACTTTTGAAGAGCAAATATTGACCCTTCATTTTGTCTTCCAATTTTAACCTCAAGATCAAGTAGCAATTGTCTCTTTTGCCCTTGATTATGGCAATATTATTTCTTGTGCCATTAATTCTTTTAAATGTCTTTCTTCTTACAAGATGCCATTCCCTTTCTTTTGGATCTAAGTTAGGCTTTAGATCCTATTTGACTTTAGATAAAGGGGTTGGGTATTTTCACCTGACTATTTGGAACTAAATCCCATACTTTTGTTCCCAAACTAGTCTCTAAAAGTCATTATGGCTCTTGGACATTCTTAGTACTCTTTCCAAACTGGGCTTAGTAGTCTACTTTATTCAAGCTTATTCTCCAGCTATTAGTCCCAATATTCAGGATATTACACAATACCTGCACCAAATAAGCTATGTCAAGTCTAGTTAACATTAAATAAAGTAACTTACAAACAAGCGTCCTATAAGGGGCTCCATCTTGGAGGAAGTAATGATCCTTCGTTTGATCTGATGTACGTCTTTAGTTTTGTTCCATAGGTGTCAATGCAACCTCTGTTTCATCTAATTCTACATGTTCTACAAGTTCTGACGCATATTTTCTTTGGTTCAGGAGTATCCCATGTTTAGATCTTAAAACTTCCAAACCAAGGAAATATTTTAATTTTTTGAGGTTTTTTAGTCTCAATTGATCTTATAGGAATTGTTTCACAACATTTATGGATTGTATGCTACTACCTGTGATCAACAAATCATCTACATAGGCGAGAACAAATACTACATCTTTGTTAGTATATTTTTGAAATAATGCATAATTATACTTACTTTTCTCAAAACCCCTTTTAATTAGGGCATAAGTCAATTTTTCATTCCATTGTCTTGCTGCCTATTTGAGTACATATAAGGACTTCTCAAGCTTGCAGACTTGATAACCATTCTTACCTCTTCTTTCAAATCCTTAAGGGATGGTTATATAAACCTCCTCATGTAGATCTTCCTATAAAAGCGCATTTTGTACATCCATTTGATAAAGAGGCCAATTATTCATAGCAACTAAAGTAAGAATGATTCTAATGGTGACAATTTTAACCACAGGAGAAAAGGTTTCATAAAAGTTTACACCTTCCTTTTGACTATATCCTTTTGTGACAAGTCTGGCCTTAAACTTATCTAGTCTATTATTAGATTTATATTTAGTTTTCAACACCCACTTACATCTTATTGGTTTCTTTCCCTTAGTTAGATCAACTATTTTTTAAGTTCCATTATTTTCAAGAGCTGTCATTTCATTTTCTATTGCTTTTACCCACCTAGGGTCTCTTGTAGCTTGTTCATAAGATTCTGATTCAATTTCTTTATCTATGCTAGATAAAAAAGTTTTGTATGATGAAGATAAGTCATCAAGAGATACATAATCAAATAAGGCAGCATGATTAATTAAATTAGATTCTAACAACATATTAGTATTGATACTAGTGAGGGTAATTTCTAATAGTAATAGTCCTTTATCCATGTAGGAACCCTTCTCTCTCTAGTAGGTCTTGGGGGAAACTTTGTTTGGACTTGTTCTTGCTTCTTGCCACCATTTTGTGAGAAGTCTAACATAGGAGCATTGTCATGAGGAGTGCTACTACCCCCTAAGATTTTTCGTCTATATAATAGAGGAATCTCACTATCTAGGATAAAGGGATCAATGCTTTTAATGGCTCCCCCTGAAGTGTAAACTTCGGTATCCTGAAAAGGGAACTTGTTTTCGAGAAAGGTAACATGTCTAGAAACAATAAGGGATTGAGATGTGATGTTATATAACACATAACCCTTTTGGACAATTGGATATCTAAGGAAGATGCAAGGTTTAGTCTTGGATTGTAATTTATCCGTATTGGTTAATTTAATAGTATAAGCAAGGCAATCAAAGACTTTCAAATGGGAGAGACTAGGAGGCTTACCATATAGAAATTCATCAGGGGTTTTAAATCCTAGCATATTAGATTCAAGTTTTGGATGATAACAAATCTAAGTCTATTCTATTTCGTCTCTACACTTCTGTGCACAAGATTTTTTACAGAAGATTATTTGAATAGTATATTTAATATTCGAATAGTAATACTCATTTTCAACAAGCAATTATTTTGATAGCTCTCAGACTATTCAAATAGACAAAAGAATATCTTGACAGTGCATGGGCTATTCGAATGAAGATACTTGGATGCATGTATATTATTCGAGTAGTCCTTGACTATTCGATTAGTATGACTATTAGAATTGTTTTTGAAAAACAAAAGTATTCGAATAGCCTGAGCATTATCCGAATAGAGATTGTGTTCTCAAAGTGAATTTCTAAACTCATTATTTAGATAATAGGATAACTATTTGAATAGTAAGGTCACTATTCGAATAGTTATCCTAATCAAAAAGAACATCAAGACTATTAGAATAGTATGTGAAACTATTCGAATAGTATTAATAGCTTGAACATGAGTCTTTTCTAATCAAACTCCAAGCAAGTATTCGAATAGCCAACTATTGTATCAGGAAAGTCTCATTCCTTTTAAGAAAGCACTATTCGAATAGGGGTCCAACTATTCTAATAGTCTCAGTATGAAATTTTATATACTATCCGAGTAGTAAAGAAAGAATTCGAATACTATGTAACACAAAAATATTAAATTATCGTGATAATCATAAGAGCATTCAAATACTAGCTATTTCAAGAAAACAGAGCATTAAATCAAAGTCTATGAATGCATAGAATTCTTTTCTATTATCAATAAACTTATTTATTATTACTTACTTTCTTGATTAACATCTCCTGAAGCAAGTTTCAGGAGATTTACTCTTCAGATATTTGAATTCCAAGAAAAGCATATATTATGTCAGACTCATTAAATGCTAAATCGAACCTCTACCAATGCTTTCTCTTCACTATAATGGCTATATCTAAATAACATAAAGAATATCCAAAGAAGCGTGAATAAAGGAAAAACAGAATGTCACAAACAATCATTAAAGTCACTCCAACTACAAATATCAAGTGCATTCAAAGTGGAGGGTTAAGACGTTGAACTACCAAACTAATGAATATTCATTTTTGAGCTCTAACCTTCTTTTTGTATTAATACACTTTAGTGATCATATTAATTACTATGTGAGAGAGAGTCTTTATTAACTTAATTCACCTTATTGATAGATAACTTAAGATTGTGGGACCTTAAGTGGGTATCTTTTTACATTGTGTAAAGGGGAGCAAGTATCTAGAGTTAGGAAAAAATCGTTGTGTATTGAGGTGCCAAGAACCCATTGAATCTTAGAAGATATAGTGAAAGCTCAGATTCTATCTGAGGACTGGACGTAGGTCATCGTGAACCATACTGAACCAGTATAATTCTTGATGTACACTTTGGTGAAATTTTTCTAACTTCTGAACTTCCTTTTTATTAGTTTTAGTTTCAATATTTTTCAAAAATTTGTTTTCACCCAATTCACCCCCTCTTGGATGAAACGCTTGCACTAACATTTGGTATCAGAGCTTGGACTTCTTTGTTAGGTCTAACAACCTAAAAAACATCCTATGAAGAGGATGGGTAAAGGAATACTTCCCAATGGAGCTTCAATAACCAGACCACCAAGCTTTAATGGAGAACATTTATCATTCTGGAAAGCTAAGTTCAGAGTGTTTGTCATGGCAGTAGAATATGGTCTTTAGGAGTCAATCAAGATGGGAACTACATTCCCAAAAAGATAGAAGAAGGGCAAGCTATTCCAAAAGTACCAAGTGAATATGATAACAATGATAAAAACTCGTCACCCTCAATAGCAAGGCAATCCTCATGATTCAAACCACTCTAAGCCAGAAGGTGTGCTTTAGAATTTGCACACTTTCAACTGCCAAGGAAATGAGTAATACCCTGAATTTTGAGACTTAAGGCTAGAGAATAAGCCTGAGATTAGTGGATTGCTAATCCCTGGTTTAGCAAGATCCCAAATTGTGATTAAGGGTTAATGACTCCAAAAGTGGATGTGGTTAGTGATAAATAACCCTTTTGGAGAATATGATGTGAATTGTGTTGACATGTTGAGACTGTTGAGAAAACATGTCAATGAGATGTGAACTTGATTGATTTGGTGTTTTCAATGAATTCCTTGTGAAAATTATGTGGGAATGAAGTTTGGTATGAAAATGGAACCATTGGAAGCAAAGATGCAAAATCTGAAATTCTGTCCAGTGAAACTCTATTCTGGGCAGTCATCTCGTGTGGATTTTATGACTAAGCAAATGATGTCATAAAATTATCAAACTTTCCATTCTTAAATATCACATCCCAAGCTTCAAAATGGACATATAATTTGTGCCATTTCGTTTTGAGAACTGGGAGATATGACTGTCCAAAGTTTGAGGTCGAAAATGGACTCTGTTTTGGGGCAGTGATGAAATTTGTGTAATTATGGAATTTTGTGGTGATTTCTGGTAATGGATCATATTTTTCCAATGAAGAGGACTTAAATACCTTTCATTTGGCTTTGGAATCACCTCATTTCTAATTTTTTAGAATTAGTTATGATTTTTCAAAGTTTGGGCAGAAAATCTTCCAGAAAATCAGAAAATGGGAATTATGACATCATCAAAATAAAATGTGACATCATCATGGAATTAAAAGCAATTCCTCCATCTTCATCAGCCATTTCCTGACGCCATTTTAGAAACAAAAACGTGAGAGAGAGCTTGGAGAAAATAGGGAGAAGGAAGGAGAAAACTCGCGAGGTAGGTCGATTTCTTCGGTGAATTCGTACCTAACGCGTATAATCCTTCTCATAAGCTTCTCTTCTCCATGGATTAAGGTACTTGAAGCTTAATTTTGCTGTTTAAAACGGGCAAGGGTTAAGCCATAAGAAGGATAAGCCAGAAAGAGCTTAAGGTAACCTCCGAAACTTCAATCTTTGATTGTTCTGGCTGCTATGGTTGATTTAATCGGTGAAATTTCACCGGATTGTCTTTGTTTGTAAATTTGGAAAATGGGTTGGCCTAGGTGTTATGCTGCCCAAATTGATACTAAATGGTAGTTCTAACCCAATGTAATGGTTAATAAAGTGGTTAGGAGTAGAAAGAAACACGTTTACGGAGCCAAAACCGAAAAACCCCAATTTTCCCTGGAGTACTTGTATATTTCGGTTATGGCTATAAATGGGTCTTAGAGTTGGATATTCAATAATTTGATGGTTCGATTGAGTTCAGGGGCGAAAATTAGGTGGGGTTACAGTTGGTCACTTTTTCGGAAAAGGCTGAAAAAGCATAATTACGAAAACACCCCTAAAACCCTTAAAGTGGGGCTGCCAAGGGTAAATTTGTAATTTAACATTGAATTTGATAATTCCGAGTCGGGAAATGGATTTCTTGGGCTAAAATATGTAAGAATAGCCCATGTCAAAGTTTCAAGAAAAGTACAGCCGGACCGGGTTCGGTGGGGCCGGGCCGGGTCCCTGGGGTATTTTAGTAAAATTTCAATATAGCCTCATATAACCCCTAGAAACACTATAGAAGTGTCTAAATAGTACGTTTGACATTCGAGGATCGAATGTGAAGCCCCGAGTTGCTGGCACGCAAATCGAGGAGAAAAGACTGGAGTTAGGGGACTTACCTTACTTGCATGTATTAGATATCTTTGCTTGTGTAGTGATGTATATGATTACTTTACTTGATTGTGTAGAGCATATTTGAATCAATGAAGCTCTGTTTCTGTTTTACTGTGGCCATAGTTTTGTTACATGAAATATTGAGCATGCAGAAATATCATTATGGGGCATGCATCTAGATAAAGCTAACATGCCATACACATAGCATCTATCATGCATGCATTATGGTATCTGTTTCCTACTGAGATTCTCTCAAATCTCACTCTCCTCTACCAACAATTTAGACAGGGCAAGTGGCTCGTGGAGGGAGTGGCTAGGACTCCTTCGAGATAAGATTGTGTAATCCCCATTTGAAGAAGTGTAATGGGCAATTGTTCCCTATGTATCTTTAGCAAAGGTACGTACCCGGGATTACCTGGATGATTACGGTGTGCACTCTGATATTTATATGAATGTGATTTATCTTCGCGTAGTAATTGTATTCGAAATGTGAATATGAGACCATGTTTATAAATGATTTCAAAAAGTATTCGTGAAAACCCCGTCATGTGATGGGTTAGTAAATGTTATTTGATTATTATTGGTCTCTATTTCATTTTAATCGCGTATTTTAGATATAATTACGGAGGGGGTTACATTTTTGGTATCAAAGCTGCAGTTCCTGGCAAAGGTGGGAATTTGCTAGGATAGTAGTAGTTGCTGCCTTAAGTCATAAGAGATGACTTTGTTTGTTGTGGTATACACATTAAGGTCCCTGTTGTTTATGGATATATGAGATATATGGACTATGTGTGTACATTATTTGGTTATTCTGTAGTGGAGAATCTATGTAGAATCAAAAGATACAGTGGTTCACCTGAGAATTGATGTGTAGACCCAGAGGTGGAAGAAAATGATTTCCCAGGAATGCGATATTGAGTTTCTAGGTTTTATGTCCAATCTAGATATTGGGTAAGAAACCTAAGGTAGTATGATGTTATATGCAGTGATGTCATACTGAGCTTGTATGTTTAAAGGCCTTAAGACCTAGGGGACCAGTGTGCCCTAGGCTGGCAATGATATTTGGATTTGTGTTGGAGTTGTGATGCTCCGTCGAAATTAGGGAAGTGATTTTCGGTTTAACTAAGGTTGAGAATTGAGTTGTGATCCAAGGATCAGGCTTAATAGTTGAGCTGATTCTTAGGAATTGGATTTGACCTGGATGGTCTGTAATGCCAGAGTATGGTACTAGACTTAAATTGAAGTGTGTATCAGGTACCCTAAGGGTTTTGGTTGTTAATCTAGCGCAGGAAGAAAGTTCTCTATGGAGGATTTAGATCGGAGAATGCTACCTATGGGGAGTTTTGATTGGAGAGGGCTACCTATGGTGACACCTGATCGGTTAGGCTATTTGTGGGTCTACTACCTGCGGCTCATCGGTAGTTCCGGTGAGAGGACCGTACCTTCAGGCGGTAGCATACGGGGGTTGAGACTATGTGATTATGTGAGCCGTAAGGCTATTTCTTCACCTGTGGCCCATCGGTGTTGTCGGTGGGAGGACCGTGCCTTCGGGGCGGTGGAATACGGGGGATGTGTGTGAGTTTACTACCTGCGGCTCATCGGTGGTTCCGGTGGGAGGACCGTACCTTCGGGCGGTATCATACGGGGGGTGAGACTATGTGACTTTGTGAAAGCCGCCGTGACGGTAAGCCTTAGTGTTCAGCCACCGTGATAACGAACCGTAGAGTAGAGCTATGAGAGCCCATGTTCGTAATGTAGCTCAATGGTACCAAGGGATGCATTGAGGCCCTACTTACCCCCAGGTAGTGGCTTGGATCCCTAAGGAGGCGAACAAAATCCCACTTGGGGAGCCAGGAACTCTTGTGAGTCCTGGGTTGTGGGTTAGCCTAAGAGGGGTGAGACCAACCAGCCCAGCTACCGGTGTGGGGCATCCCCTAAAGGGGTAAAACCGGGGTGGGTGTGACAATAAAAAGGCGCTATGTATTGGTTATGGCTCTGAATAATTGAGTTGAATTAGGCCAAAATTGGGCACAGATTGTTAGTGTGGTCAGTTGTAGTGGGAGTTTCCTACGGGACTCCTATTAAATCACCTTGACATTGTTAAAGCACATATGAGGAGAAAGACCTTAGAGTGTGCAACGAAATCGTGGTGAATATGATGTGTTTGAATACTGTGCTGAGTAGGAGCTCAAGTTTGTAGAAAGTGCGATATGTTAGTGATGGCTTTGAAGAGTACAACTCTGAAGTCCAAATTATCTTGTGAGAAGGGGTATTGAAGGATCCCAATTTGGTGAAAAGAATTCTCAATATGAAGGTGAAGCTATTAAGATGCCAGTTCCAGATTGTTGTGATTGTATTGTGAGTCCATCTCCCTAGTTGGGTCGGATCGGGTTGGTCCGGTGGGCTGCGTCTGGTAGGCAAAGGCTCAGGATGTGACAGATATTTATGTGTCTTTCACCTGCGGCCGCATTGGGTGATTCCCATGGCGGAGGGCCGTTCTGCTGGGGTGGTAGTTTACGGGGGATTGACTATCTGGAAGCCAGAGTGGCTTTGTGATTGCCAGAGAGGCAATGGGATATGTGTATGCCAGTGAGGCAACATATATATGTGACAATTGTGAACAAGCTGGGATTGAGGTGTGGTTGTGGCCACAGAGCACAGCTAGTTCAGCTGATGGCGAATTCGACTACATGATTGGGGGTTCTCAATTATGAGGGCACTTACCCCGGCATGGCCAGCATGGCTAGCCACCACGCTGGTTGCACCGGTGTTGACCCAAGGCCGAAAGGCGGTGTGTAAAATTAGAGTCTGCGATGTGTGTTGGTATGAAAGCTATGTGAGGTGCTCCGACATTTGCCCTGGTACTGAGTAGCCTCTGTCTGAACACCGTCGGAAAGAACAAGGTAGTGACTCTTTCTCTTATGCTATGTGTAAAGCATTGTATGTATGTTTGTCATGCATTGAGATCGCAGCGAAAGCTGATGCATAATGTATACAACATCGAGATCACAGCGAAAGCTGACGCATAGTGTTTACAGCCATGAGTGTTGTTGTATGTGGCGTGAGCCATGTATCATTATGATGCTGTTGAACATGATCTTACATGTTATGTGTTTATATATTGTATGAGTGATTTGTTACTATTGGGATTCTTTTGAATCTCATTCTTTCCATTAACTAACCTTCAGACAGAGCAAGCGGCACCAAAGAGAAAGAGGGTTTGATGGTACGTGACCACGCTAATAGTCCTCGAGTACCTAGCAACGGTTCGGGTGTATGCAGTGTGCATCCGCGGCTGAGAAAGAGGATGAGGGTGGTCTTGGGAGAGTGAGACTCTCGATCAGTCACCTGGATAGAAGATATTGAGATTCTAGGTGGGCTGTTATGGTAGGGTGCTTCGGATAGAAGAGATTGAGATTCCGGAGTGACTTGATGTGATTGTGGTTGAGACCCAAAAGTCCCGGTTACCACTAGCAGAGTCACTGGTGGGTGTACGGGTGAGGGTGACACCGTGAAAGTTGATACGGTGAAGTAATATTGTGTTGTGAAACCCAAAAGTCCCGGTTACCACTAGTGGAGTCACTGGTGGGTATACGGGTGAGGGTAAGGTTGTGGATGTGAATACAGTGAAAGAGTTTGTGTATACAGCTAAGGCTGTCATTTGATGTATTGAGGTTGTGGTGTTTTGGGGTTACTCCTGGAAGGAGTAACTAGTTTGAGTTAAGCAGAGTGGTGGCCTATGCCGCCCAACTGCAAAGATCTTATGATATGGCTCATAAGTTAGAGCCTCCAGATATCGAGATGCACTAGCCACTCATGAATTACGGGGCTTGCGATAATTGTGGCTATGTTATGATGGTTTTGTGGCAATCGTATGTGGAAGCTATTGCATCTGTTTGGCAAAAAAATATGGTGATTTGGTTTGTGTGGCAATCGTGAAATGGGCCGATTGCAGTTTGGGGCAATTGAGTTGCATTCATTGTTTGAGAATCTTGCGAGAATCGAATTTGTGGAGTATCATTTGTGTGTGGGTGGTCTAGAGGAGACCGTCCCAATATGAAATGAATTGTGAAACGAAAGCTGTCGTGAATAAGTATTCGTAGTTTTTGGATTGAATGGTATGACAAATTTCGAACACGAAATTTATTGAACGGGGGGAGAAATGTAATACCCCGAATTTTGAGACTCAAGGCTAGAGAATAAGCCTGAGATTAGTGGATTGCTAAGCCCTGGTTGAGCAAGATCCCAAATTGTGATTAAGGGTTAATGACTCCAAAAGTGGATGTGGTTAGTGATAAATAACCCTTTTGGAGAATATGATGTGAATTGTGTTGACATGTTGAGACTGTTGTGAAAACATGTCAATGAGATGTGAATTTGATTTATTTGGTGTTTCCAATGGATTCCTTGTGAAAATTTATGTGGGAATGAAGTTTGGTATGAAAATGGAACCATTGGCAGCAAAGATGCAAAATCTGAAATTTTGTCCAGTGAAAATCTATTCTGGGCAGTCATCTCGTGTGGATTTTATGACTAAGCAAATGATGTCATAAAATTATCAAACTTTCCAGTCTTAAAGTTCACATCCCAAGCTTCAAAATGGACATATAATTTGTGCCATTTCGTTTTGAGAACTGGGAGATATGACTGTCCAAAGTTTGAGGTCGAAAATGGACTCTGTTTTGGGGCAGTGATGAAATTTGTGTAATTATGGAATTTTGTGGTGATTTCTGGTAATGGATCATATTTTTCCAATGAAGAGGACTTAAATACCTTTCATTTGGCTTTAGAATCACCTCATTTCTAATTTTCTAGAATTAGTTATGATTTTTCAAAGTTTGGGCAGAAAATCTGCCAGAAAATCCGAAAATGGGAATTATGACATCATCAAAATAAAATGTGACATCATCATGGAATTAAAAGCAATTCCTCCATCTTCATCAGTCATTTCCTGACGCCATTTTAGAAACAAAAACGTGAGAGAGAGCTTGGAGAAAATAGGGAGAAGGAAGGAGAAAACTCGCGAGGTAGGTCGATTTCTTCGGTGAATTCGTACCTAACACGTATAATCCTTCTCCTAAGCTTCTCTTCTCCATGGATTAAGGTACTTGAAGCTTAATTTTGCTGTTTAAAACAGGCAAGGGTTAAGCCATAAGAAGGATAAGCTAGAAGGAGCTTAAGGTAACCTCCGAAACTTCAATCTTTGATTGTTCTGGCTGCTATGGTTGATTTAATCGGTGAAATTTTACCGGATTGTCTTTGTTTGTAAATTTGGAAAATGGGTTGGCCTAGGTGTTATGCTGCCCAAATTGATACTAAATGGTAGTTCTAACCCAATGTAATGGTTAATAATGTGGTTAGTGTTAGAACCGGCTATCACCCAAGAGGGGGGTGAATTGGGTGTATAATAAAAACTTAAGAACTTTAGAAATCTTTTCGTATCTTAACGAAGGTGGTAAGTATGAAGGTTTATAAATCAACAGTTATGTTAAATAATATATGCTGGAATATAAGAGTTTAGGGAAGAGAATATGCAAACAGTTATTTATCCTGGTTCGGTCCAATCTGTGATGGCCTACGTCCAGTCCCCAGGCTCCTCCTGAGATTTTCAAATCCACTATCTTCTCGTTTAATCCAGGCACAAGAAAAGCCTTTACAATCCCACAAGTTTAGCTAGGTACTTGTGAAACCTTTTACAAATCTCTCACTGAAATACTTCCCCTTACGGCAAGTCTTACGAGCAGAGCAATCCCGAAGATCTTCCTCTCCTGCTTACTCATGCAAGTCTTACGAGCAGCAACGTTCTCTCCTGCTTACACCCCTGTAAGTCTTATGAGCAGCAACGTTCTCTACTGCTTGCACCTTGTAAGTCTTACGAGCAGAATGTCTTACGACAATTCTCTCTACTGCTTCCCCGTAAGAAAATCAACCCTCTCAAGGTCCCTCTACCTTGAGATCAACTCAAAAATATAGTTGAAGGTGTTTACAGACTCTCTCACAGAGTGGAAATAATCTCACTGAAGTACAATACAAATAATCACTCTCTCAATGATAAGTAATACAGAAACTGGAAAACAGAGAGTGTTTGGGTAGAAGCAGAGAATTCATGTTATTCGCATGTTGGTGTCGTTGCTCTGTTTTCTCTGTCTTTTTTCTTGTCACCCATCGATGTTGAATGCTTTCTCATTTATAGTTGATGAATATGATGACCGTTGTGAGCATTCGTCCATTGGAGTCCCGTTGCTTCATTTGAACGTTTGAGCATATTTGAAAAACAAGCTACTGTCCGTTGTGGAACAAAGTGGAGCGTCTCGTTGAACAGCAAGAAGATTCATTTTGAGATGTACATCACGTTGTGGAGCGTTTTGTGTTTCAGACAATCTCTCATGGTGGGTCAATTGCTTGTCGTGGTTGGTAGCCGCCATTCGGTGTGTAATGATGAAGTTCACCGTAGTTGACTTTTATTTGAATATGTAATCCGAACGTTTAATATCCTGTTTCACACTTGAAATATATGTTACCTATCATTTAGAAACAATAACAAGTGAGAACACAATGATTCAATAACATGTAACCATATTCGGATTGTTTGTTGAGTGATGGTATTTTCCGTACGTGACCTCCGTTCTTGAAGATGCAATCCAAATATTTAATCTCCTGTTTTACACTTGAAATATATGTTAGTTAATGTTTAGGAACAATAACAAGTAAAAACATAATGATTTAACCACGTTTGGATTTATTGTTGTGAGGCTCTGAACTTCTACATTGCTTCCGTCAGAACCTCACTTGAGTGCAATATGGCTCACTCGAGTGCAGTTGATAATTTCACGTTTTGACTTCCTCTCGGGCAAGCACTCGCTGCACTTCACTCGCGTCTGCTCGAGTGAATTCTCGAATCACTCGAGCACAACCAGTCATGCTTGAGTGTGTTTCATGCTTTCACGTACAAGCTTCTTCTCGGGTTATCACTTCCATGTCAAAACTTGCATGTGCTCGAGTGAGAAATCATCCAATGCTCGAGCATGAATCCTAGTGCTCGAGTGTTGCAAATTTCTTCGCGTTTCAGCTGCTTCTGGACATTACTCGCACAACTTTTTCAGGGAGATAGTTTTTACACTCTCGGGTGATGTGGGGCCACTTTAGAAAAATTTTATTCATTTGATTCAAATGATGTATCATAAGAATGCTCTTGCCATATGCATTCCAATGCAACAAGAATCAGCTCCAAACTCGTTGTATTCTGCAAGTTATGATCGAAAGAATGTCTATTTCGCTAGTCTGCACAAGCATCAATTTCCAGAAGGTATAGCTCCCAGAATATACGTTCAAATAAAGAAAATTACCTATCCATGGAAAGCTCTTTGAGTCTACTTTCATTTGGCACTGGTCTCGTCTCAATCCGATGTGTAGTTTGTAAGTTACGTGCAACATACCGAACCTGTGTCGAAAAGTGACGGTGATTTCAGTTTCATTTTCCACGAATCATATCTCCTTCATTTGATCTTCTTTCAATGTGATCTTGGTGCAAATTTTACGGGTTGTGAGTACTATTTCATATGCCACTGGTTTCGGGTCAATCCGACATGTGGTTTGAGAGATATGATCAAAATACCGGACCTCTGTCAGACTGAACGTAAAACAGGGTAGAACAGAGTATTCATTCCATGCTCGAGTGAATTCATCTGTGCTCGAGTGTGTTCTTCCTGTGCTCGAGTGAAACACCTCATGCTCGAGCATAACTCCCCTAGAAGTGCCATAACTCACATATAAGTCATCTTAGCTTCGTATTAACCTATTCCAACCATTATTTGATCATAGAAACCTCCGGTATCATCATAAAAACCTCCAGTATCACTTCTAACAACTTGAATCTTGATATTCATGATAGATCTTCCAAGTTCTTCATTCTTCAATATCTTTCTTCTTGGTTTTCCTCTTGATAATAATTCTTCATAATCCGAGTAGGCATCTCTTTGACTATCTTCAAATTCTCTTCTTCCTCTTGTTCATTTTCATTACTTCAATCTTCTTCATTCTTTGCTTGACTAATCTACAAAATATGTAACATTAAATATAGTAGTTAGTCAAAAAAAGACATTATATAAACTTTTTGCTCTTATCATTTCACATCTATATTTGACATCATCAAAACTAATCATGTCTAACAGTTAGGAGTAGAAAGAAACACGTTTATGGAGCCAAAACCGAAAAACCCCAATTTTCCCTGGAGTACTTGTATATTTCGGTTATGACTATAAATGGGTCTTAGAGTTGGATATTTAATGATTTGATGGTTCCATTGAGTTCAGGGGTGAAAATTAGGTGGGGTTACAGCTGGTCACTTTTTCGGAAAAGGCCGAAAAAGCATAATTACGAAAACGCCCCTAAAACCCTTAAAGTGGGGCTGCCAAGGGTAAATTTGTAATTTAACATTGAATTTGATAATTCCGAGTTGGGAAATGGATTTCTTGGGCAAAAATATGTAAGAATAGCCCATGTCAAAGTTTCAAGAAAAGTACAGCCGGACCGAGTTCGGTGGGGCCGGGCCGGGTCCCTGGGAGTATTTTAGTAAATTTTCAATATAGCCTCATATAACCCCCAGAAACACTATGGAAGTGTCTAAAAAGTACATTTGACATTGTAGGATCAAATGTGAAGCCCCGAGTTGCTGGCACTAAAATCGAGGAGAAAAGACTGGAGGTAGGGGACTTACCTTACTTGCATGTATTAGATATCTTTGCTTGTGTAGTGATGTATGTGATTGCTTTACTTGATTGTGTAGAGCATATTTGAATAAATGAAGCTCTATTTCTGTTTTACTGTGGCCATAGTTTTGTTACATGAAATATTGAGCATGCAGAAATATCATTATGGGGCATGCATCTAGATAAAGCTAACATGTCATACACATAGCATCTATCATGCATGCATTATAGTATCTGTTTCCTACTGAGATTCTATCGAATCTCACTCTCCCCTACAAACAATTTAGACAGGGCAAGTGGCTCGTGGAGGGAGCGGCTAGGACTCCTTCGAGATAAGATTGTGTAATCCCCATTTGAAGAATTGTAATGGGCAATTGTACCCTGTGTATCTTTAGCGAAGGTACGTACCCGGGATTGCCTAGATGATTAAGGTGTGCACTCTGATATTTATATGAATGTGATTTATCTTTGCATAGTAATTGTATTCGAAATGTGAATATGTGACCAAGTTTATAAATGATTTCAAAATGTATTCGTGAAAACCTCGTCATGTGATGGGTTAGTAAATGTTATTTGATTATTATTGGTCTCTATTTCATTTTAATCGCGTATTTCGGATATAATTATGGAGGGGGTTACAAAATGTGGCAAGCATTGGAAATAGAACATGAGGGAACCTCAGGCATCAATAAAATTGGATCAATACTCTTGTCACTGAGTATGATATGCTTCGTATGAAGTCTGGAGAATCTATAGCTAAGTTCAAACTTAGATACACTCACCTTGTAAATCAACTTGGAGCTCTTGGAAAACTCTATGATCAAAACACCTAAGTAAGAAAAATACTAAAAATTCTTTCTAAAGAATAGGAGGCCAAAGTCACAACAATAGAGAAGCTAAAGGGGAATCTATGCGATTAGTAGCTTCCTGGTTTGGCAGCTTATCAGAATATGAAAGCTAGCTGAAGTTCAAATGTGGGCTAGATGAAATCAACAACAAAAAGAAGCAAGGAGTTGCATTAAATATCATCAAGGAGGAAACACAGTTGAAATCAGAAGAAGAGATTGAAGACAATGAAATGGGAATGTTCGTAAGGAGATTCAAAAAGTTTTACAAAAAGCGACAAGGATTTAAGAATTTCAACAAAGGAGGAAGTAGCAGCAAAACTAAAGAACAAATTATCTACTATGAATGTAGGAAGCCTGGACACATCAAATCTGAATGCTCTGAATATCTAAAGAATAAAGTAAGAAAGAAAGAAGAACAAATTTGCAAGAAAGAAAGCTTTTGTCTTAGCTATCTGGGGCAATAGCTCTTCTGATGAATAAAGTGATGATGAAGAAACTGCCAACATCTGCCTCGTAGCTCAAGAACAATCAAAAGAAGATGAGGTAACTGAAAATCCTACTTCTGATGAATTACATGATGAGTATAATGCCTTACATACATAATTTATCAGAATTGTTAAAGAACATATGAGTTACAAGAAATGGATGAAAATACTTGAGGAACAATTCAAGGAACCAAAACCAGTTTCTTGTAACACTTGTCATTTTTTAGAACAGAAGAATGACGATCTTACCAAAACTCTTGAGAAGTTCACAATAGGAAGTGAAATGCTCAAGATAGTGTTGAAAAGTCAAAACTTTACCAATGACAAATCTAGAGTGGGATATGATCCATAGACAGATAAGTCAAAAGGAAAGAAATAGATTGGGAACCAATTTTACTTGAATTATTTTCAAAAATTTGTACATGTCTCTAATCCTTTTTGCTTATTGCAATTTTTGTAATAAAAAGGGACATTATACTTCATCATGTTATCATAAAAAGGAAGGAACTATAGGGGCCTACAAAAGAATACCCAAAGGCACATATTTAACCATAAAAGTTCAAACTAACCACAAAGGACCCAAGTACGGGTACCTAAAACCTAATTATTTGTCTTTGTAGGTGTGTTTCAAGGCATCCAAAGGAAGCAAGTAGTTCATAGACAGTGGATGCTCATGTCATATAACTGGTGAAAGAGAGAGATTTACTTCCATAGTTCCAAAGGAAGGAGGCATAATCATGTTTGGTGGAAATCAATTAGGAAAGATTGCCGATATAGGGGAAGTTGGAATTAAGAACAAAATTCATATCAAAGATGTCTTATATGTAGAAAGGCTAATGCACAATCTTCTGAGTGTAAGTTAGAGTGCTGATAAGGACAATTGGGTCATATTTGATTCGGAGGAATGTCTTATAGTCAGCAAGCTAAGAAGGACTTACCTATTAAGAAAGATGAACTTAAGGTAAAAATCAAAGCTAAAAGAGAAGGTAGTTACTATACCGTTAATATCAATAATCATTCTTCTGAAAATTGTTTTCTTAGTAATGACGATGAATGCTGCTTGTGGCATAAAAGATTAGCATATGTAAATATGCGTCAGTTAGATAAACTTATAAAAAAGGATTTGGCGATAGGTTTACCTAAACTGAAGTTTAAAGATGATTCAGTTTGCAATTCCTGTGAAAAGGGAAAACAAACTAAATCCTCTTTCAAAATCAAAAAGGAAATATCAACAAAAAGACCTTTACAACTGCTCCACATAGATCTAGTTAGACCAGTAAGGGTAAAAAGCCTTGGGGGAAATTTATATACCTTGGTCATTGTTGATGATTACTCAAGATTTACATGGACTATCTTTTTATCTTCAAAAGATGGAACTCTTAGTGAATTCCTTATTTTTGCCAAAAAGGTAAAAAATAAGAAAGGTATCTCAATTATAGCAATTAGAACAGATAATGGAGGTAAGTTTGAAAACTATGCGTTCGAAGATTACTGTGATACAAATGGAATTGAGCACAACTTCTCAGCACTAAGAACTCTACAACATAATGGTGTTGTAGAGATGAAGAATAGAGTTCTTATAGAGATGGCAAGAGCAATGCTTAATGAAAAGGAAGTCACACAAGTGGCAATGAGTACCGCCATCTACATCTCCAACAAAGGCTATATCCGATCAAAGCTGGGAAAACCACCATATGAGCTTTTATAAGGAAAGAAAGCCAAACCTCAATCATCTACGCATATTCAGATGTAAGTGCTTTATTCGCAATAATGGTAAGGACAATCTTGGAAAGTTTGATTCCAAAGTTGATGAAGGTATTTTCTTAGGATACTCTAATAGAAGTAAAGCTTATAGAATCTTTAATAAATGAACTTGTGTTGTTGAAGAATCTATTCATGTTGTGTTTGATGAAGTTGATTCCCCTATCAAATCTATTGTTGATGAGTCAGAGTTGATTAGTTCTCAAATAAAACAAATGATTTCAAAACCCCCAAATGAGTTTTTTGATCTTGAAGAAAAAGAGTCAACCATCATCTTTTAATCAACCTAAAGCTTGGAAGTTTAATAGAAATCATCCTATGATGAGGTCATAGGCAATGTTGAAGGAGTAAAAACTAGAAATAATATTCTTAATGAAGTAAGTTTGTCAGCATTTATTTTAGAACTGGAACCCTCAAGCATTATTGAAGGCCTAACAGATAATGATTGGGTTATAGCAATGCAGGAGGAATTAATCAATTCAAGAGAAATCAAGTTAGGGACTTAGTACCTTGGCCTAAGGACCATATGATTATCGACACTAATTGGGTATTTAGGAACAAATTTGATGAATCCATAATTATTGTCAGGACCAAGGCAAGGTTGGTAGCCAAAGGCTATAATCAGGAGGAAGGAATTGATTATGAGGAAACGTATGCTCCAGTGGCTAGATTGGAAACTATACATGTACTCTTGACCTTTGCATGTATCAAAGGATTTAAACTCTATCAAATGGATGTAAAAAGTTCTTTTCTTAATGGCTATATTATGGAGGAAGTTTATGTTGAACAACCTCCTGGTTTTGAAGATTTTTCTAATCCAAAAGGTGTTTATAGATTAAGAAAAGTGCTTTATGGTCTTAAACAAGCCTCAAGAGCTTGGTATAAAAGACTAAGCAATTTTCTCATTGATCATGGATTTGACATAGGAAGAGTAGACACAACTTTATTTATAAAATAAAAGAAAAATGATATGTTAGTTGTTCAAATATATGTAGTTGATATTATCTTTGGAGTACTAATGACTCTTTGTGCAAGGAATTTTCTGACACTATGAAAGGAGAATTTGAGATGTTGATAATGGGAGAATTAACATTCTTTCTGGGTCTGCAAATCAAACTAAGAAAGAATGGAATATTTATATCTCAGACTAAATATCTCAAAGAACTCATTAAGAAATACGGATGGATCAAGCTAATGGAGTTGACACACCCATGAGTTCAACAACCTTACGAGATGCAGATGTAAAAGACCTGAATCCCTTTAATATAATAAATCTGTATAATCAAGGAGCCAAGCCAAGCCATGGTTTTTTAGCTTCTCACTCATTTTACTGTTCATATGAACAGTGTCAGCTTGCATTTGGCTCTGTGACATCTAGCTTGCATTTGAAATTTGAAATTTCGTCCAATATTTCCCAAACTCGCTCTCTCTTTCTTTTTAGTGTAAAAGCTCAAATCCATTTAAATCACAAGACACCATCCTTCTTTTTCACACGAAGCTCAATTCCATACGGCTTGCAATCCTTCTCTTTCACTCTATTTCTTTCTCCTTCTTTGACTCATCCATTTAAACCTCCTTCAATGCTTAACTTGCATGCGAGTTCGTCTACATCTTCCTGATCCCCATGCTCTTAGAAACTGATTCTGATTTCATCATCAACTCCGAGTATTGTGCTTTTTTCTCTGCTTCTTCCATGGGTGAGTAGCTTTTAGTAATGCCTAAGCTCAAGAAAGAGGTCATTTTTTTGTTCTGAGATGCAAGATTCGTCGTTGACACAGATATACGAGCATGGTGGAGGCGACTACTTCAATATACAGAGGCATTACGAGGTACCTAGAAATCTCTGATTCAGATTATGGTCTCATTTTTATTAGTGTTTTAGTTAAAGATTCTGTTTTCTTTTGGGGATTTAGACACCGATGGAGGAGATGATATACTATTATCCAAAAAATGCATACAAAATAAGATGCCATTCGATCTGAAAGAATTCACGAGATCGGCGAAGAACAGGAGAAATAAAGGCAGAGAACAACCATGCACGATTGCTTTGACCGTTCCTATAGCCATCAGAATGTAATCCAACCCATCGGCAAATCTGAAAAGCTCGCCAAATCCAACCGCCAGAATATTCTCAGGCTTCTCTCCACTATTGCTACTACTTCCACCACCGGCACTTCCATTAGCGAGATTTCCAACTTCCTTTCGCTCTCCCTCTTGAGCAGCTTCTTCCAGTGGCTTCTCCTCTCTGTTTTCCTTTGTTTGTGTTGCTGGCTCTGTGTGAGGTTCAGAGATAGGAGCAGAAAAGATGATCTCAAGGCCTTGCATTTCCGACCATCTCCACTGCTCAATCATCTTTATCTCGATAGAATCTTGTGACATTTGCAAAATTCCAAAGCTTTTTATGAAGGGCTCCTCACACTCCCCCACCCCCTCTCTATTATCTTACTCTCTCTAGCTACCTGTCTTTTAAGCTCATGTTTCTGCTTCCAACTTTTCAGCTCTCAATTTTTTTAGTATTTGTTTTATATCTGTTTCATAGTGTTCCCTTCCCTCTTCTATTGATTTTCTATCTCATCGCTCATTCTTCTAGTAGTTCAGCACAGACTATGTTGAATAAGAGAGGAAGCTATATAGAGTAGAGGCATGTTTCAGTTCGCTTCATTCTGTTAAAAACATTGAAAGCGACAGATAGTGAGAACCTAGACAGAGAAATTTCGAAGGGATGGGAAGGGAAGAGGGAGACTTGGAGAGAGAAGGTGCATGTTGGATTTCAATTGCTCTGTACCACAGGGATTTGTCGAGCATGGCAGAGAGCTGGCTTGCAAAATGGGGCATCATTAAAAAGACTTGGGATCAAGTTTTGATTCTTGACTTGGCTTACATATCACCCTTTCCATGTCAAGTTTTGATTTTTGACTTGTCGAGCATGTCAAAGAGCTGGCTTACATATCACTCTTTCCAATGAAGATAAGGATCTGATGGCAATCTTTTTTTCTTGCACGGATGTCATGATTGGTATGTTTTTCCATGGTTGCAAATTTATAACTATTAGTTTTTAAATTTATCTCGTGCAAATTATCACTTCTCCATTCATATATTTTTTTTTTCACATTGCAATCCTAAATCCAATAGGTCTGTGTTTTATTTGGGATGTAAAAGTTGATTGGATCTATTAATACTTTTTTTTCATTCAAGAAATAATGAATCATAACATAGCAATAAAAAATAACCATGACTGATGCAAAATACGCGTGTACTTGTAATCCATCTCATGTGTTTCTGCAACTTCATTCAATTTTTTATTGGATCTACTGTGCGGCCATTTTGGCCACGTGGGTTTTTGCTTTATTATCATTATATGATGTGCTTGTGTTTGAGTTGAGACTATGTCATCTCGGGACATAGTTTGTTGCCTGCTGTTGACATTGGTAATGAAAATGTTTGAGAGGTTCTAATAGTTAATGGGATTATTCTTTGTTTCCATAGTTTGTATGGTGGTTTTTGAAGGATCTCAATGAGGGAGGTTCAATTTCATTAATGTGAAATGTGTTGTAGTATTTATGATTAGAGATAAACGGTTAGCATTGTGTTGGATCATAATGTGTCACATTTTAATGAAGACACATTTTGTGATGTACCCAATTTCTTTTTTAGCATTTTCATAACATTTTAGTTAATATTAATTTTTGCATGCGTTGCGCGCAGTATAAGTCATTGGAACTAATTTATGCGTTGTTGAATATATTGAGAATATTAATTACACTTAAGCTAATTCATCCCGCGCATCGCGCGGGGGAGTTAGTGCTTGTTCAACATAACAAAATATCGAGGAATGATTGGGTCATTACTTTATTTCATAGTTAGCAGCTAGACATTCAGTTCAGTGTCGGTATGTGAGCTAGATACCAATCATGTCCCAAGGAATCTCATGCTGAAATGGTGAAAAGAATTTTCAGATACCTTACTGACAGGGTAGACTTAGGAATATGGCATCCTAAGGGAGGAAATGAATATCTTATAGCATATTCAGACTCAAATCATGGTGCTTATAAGATAGATACAAAAAGCACAAGTGAGCAATGCTAATTTCTTGGAGGAGCAGTTGTCTCTTGGTTTAGCAAGAAATAGAACACAGTATCATTATCCTTAACAGACACTGAATATATAGCTGCTTCAAGTTGGTGTGATCAAGTACTATAGTTAAAACAACAATTACAAGATCTTAGTATTTATCTCCAGGAAATTCCTATATGCTGTGACAATACGAGCACCATTAGCTTGGCCAAAAATCTAGTACAACATTCGAGAACTAAGCACATTGATGTGAGGTATCATTTCATCAGAGATTACGTCCATAAGAAAGATGTCAAAGTAGTATTTATCTTGACACATATGCAATTAGCTTATATATTCACCCAGCCTCTAGTAAAGGATCAGTTTCTTTACATGAGAAGGGAATTGGGAATAGTAAATCCTAATGAACTATAAGTAAATCTACATACTCTTTGCTCATTTAATTAAGTTTTGATGATAAAAGTTATTGACTTAAGCATCGGAGTCTTTAGTTATGTTTTTGCAGGATTAATTTTAAAAAAGGGAACTATGAGAAAAGAAGTGCTATTCAAATAATGAATATTGTATTCGAGTACTCATTCAAGTGTTTAAAAGAATAGTATTCGAATACATGAACTGCTATTCATATATTACACAAAGATATTGTGAAGAAACTATTCTAATAATGTAGGACTCTTCGAATATTACTCAATCTTAAAAATCTATTGGAATATTGTAAGGGCTATTTGAATACTGAAGCACATTTGTCAAAAGGAGCTATTCAAATAGCAATACAGTTTACAAAGTATATGACACATTATTTGAATACTCTTATTGCTATCTGAATACAAAAAGTGAGAATTATAAATGGACTATTCGAATAATCAATAGAGTATCTGAATAGTACTACTTTCCTTCAGAGCTTGAAAAGGACCTATCCGAATAACAGAATCACTATTCGAATACAAGGGCAAGATTCACAATAAAGTTATTCGAATAGTGTATTTATTATTCGAATAGCAACATATTATATCTAATATTTCAATTCAAAAGACCATTCAAATACTGCTCAAACTATTCGAATAATGGCAGTGAATATTTTTGACAAATTAATCGATGAGTCCAAATACTATTTAAATAGAAAACTTTTTTTCTCTAGTATTCGATTAACCAAAGCTTTGTTCTGATAATTTTAATTCTAATTGTAAAATGATTATTTGAATAGTGGCAATTTCTATTCGAATAGAGTAAACTCTTGATAGTCCAAAGGAATGAAGTATATCCGAATACCAAAGTCATTATTTGAATACAACAAAGAGCAAGGGACAAAGGACTATCCGAATAGTTGGTGTACTATTTGAATAAAACACATGGGTATACTGACCAAGGAAAAGTATCCGAATACAACACTTTCTATTCGGATAATTGGTGCACAAATTAACATAAAATATTCGAATACCTAGACAACTATTCGAATAGTTGTAGTGATCAGAGACAGGGGTATTCGATTACTACCAGGACTATCGGAATACAGGTATGCACATTTATTCTCTTATTATTCAAATAATTTCATGAGTATTCGAATAACTCCCACACTATTCGAATACACATGCAACTATTTGAATACTCCTAAATCTAAATATAAGGAAACTATAGTCATTCTCTGCTCATTATTCGAATACTACTCCTTTTTCTCTTTGTATACAAATTCCCCTCACTTCACTATCTTTGACTCTCCTTTGTGATCAAAACCTACTCAAAACCTCACCATTTCTTCATCTAAATTCACAAAAATCTCTAAGATTCTTAGAAATCCTAACCCTTTGATACTCATCAGAAAATCCAGAATAAGAGCGAAGAGAGCCAATGTTAAGAAAAGAGAAGTTACTCCACCCTCCAAGTCATCCTCAAAGAAGTCTCCTACTCAGAAAACTCCAAAGAAATTTAGACCCAAGGTAGCAGATGCGCCTTTTAAAGGACCCTCTCGAGCTTAAGGCGATGTAATCATAGAGCTTATGGAAACTAGGTCTATATCCAAAGCTACTATAACTATGTCAAAATCCAAATATAAAGATACTACAAGTGCATCCTCACTTGGTTCTTCTACCGAGAGTGACAGCTTGGATCAAACTATGAAGAATGTAATCAAAGGCATTGTGCAAAATATTGAAGCTGGGCTTAGCAAGATTCCTCAAGCTTCATCTCAAGCAAGTGTTCCTGAAACATCTCGAAGCTTAATAGAGGAAGAGATGGCTAGACCTCTTGTAGATTTCAATACCAGGCCTTTTCTTCAGCCATATGAGAAAAAGAGGTACAAGGATCTCTTTTCTTCTTACCCTATGTGTCTTGTAGTATATATAGATTTGGCCTACTTAAGAGACAATCTTGGTTTCAATCTGTATGGGTTCCGGCAACACTACTAGAGGTGGCTTCAGATTGATCTATCATGTAGCTCCTCTGTAGTAAGAACTTTCTATTCAAATTTGTACTCTATCAAAATCAAAGGCAATAAGATGGAATTGGTTGAAGAAAGATTGGAGACAATTGTGAGAGGGTAGAAAGTTCAATTGTTACCCTCTATCCTTAACTCCTATCTTGGATATGATGAAGATGAATTTGATAGAGCCCTTGATTACACTAACAATTTGATTTAGAAAATCATTAAACTAGTAAGACAAGCAAAGAAGTTTTCCTCTATGTGCCTTAATGATGAACAAAGAATCTTGTAGTATATCTATACAAGATCCTTTGTCAACAAATTCTAGAACTTCAACTTCTTTTCAAATAGAGACTTCTATTTTGTAGTTGTCTGGTTTCTAAAGTAAAGATGAATGTTGGCCAATTCATATACCAAGAAATTGAGAGTACAGATTGGGATCCAACAAAACCACTCCTACTCCCTTCCCTCAACTTATCTCCCTATTTCTCAAAATGAATAACATCTGGTATTTAGAGGGAGAACAAGAAAGACTGATTTGGCAAGACTCAGATAAGAAAAATGAAAATTCCTTTCCCACTGGATATGCCTGAGGAGCCTTAATAAAAAAGATAGAGAGTAGAGGTTAAGACAGAGGCTCATTCTTCTAGAGCTGCCTCTCCCTCTCCCTCATTTTTTGGAACCTTCATTCAACTCCACATTCAGGAAGCTCTCAAACCTGTGGTAGAGCATATCACAAAGTCCAATCAACTCTTACTGATAGATATATAGAGTCAAGTCCAAGAGGTAGTTGGTGGGGTCAATGAGAATTTCAAGTCTCTATACAATCTTCAAGCCAATTACCTTTAACAAATCCATGAAATCAGCCACAGACTTGACTTCTTAGAAACATGCATTACTAGTTCTCCTTTCACCAGGGCCTTGCACTTGCAATTCCTCAATATACTGATCTACCTACTGCCCCTCCAACTCAGCCAAAACCAACCACCTCTTTTGCATCTCCTAAACCTTCAAATGTCCTTTTTACTATCCAAAAAACTACCTCCTCTATTCCTGTTCAAATCACCATGGAGCCAGTGATCCAACCTGCCACCTCTCCTCAAACAACTTCACAGTCTCCCTCTAGCTCTTCTAGACAAACTCAAGAAGTGCCTAATCCTGAAAATATTACTCTACCTGAATCCTCAGAGTAACCTAGCCTCCTCACCCCTCAACCTATTTCTAAAACTACCCCTGTAGATACCCTTCATTCTCTCCTTCGCTTACTATTGCTCCTCCTTTTGATCAATTCCATACTCCTTGCGATCCTCCTGCTCCTATCCGAGAAGCTCCTCCTCCTTCTGATTTCTCTCTTCCTCTTCCTCCTAACCTTTCTGATAATGACAAAAAGGGGGAGAACCATCATCAGCTACCCTCACCATAATTTTTAGAGCACTGAGTTCTTTGGTTTCCTAAATAGTTAGATTATTTATCTTATCATATGTTGTCTTAATTTTTTATGACAATTTATCTTACCATATGTTGCTTTTAACTTATTATGACAGTTTACTGAACCAGGGAATTTTGCCTTGATCTATATTTCTTTTCATTAACATTTACCTGTGATCAAATTAATAGTACTAAGTTTTATCATCATAAAAAAGGGGGAGAATGTTAGATTCAAGGTTTTGATGATAACAAATCTAAGTCTATTATATTTTGTCTCTGCACTTTTACGCACAAGATTTTTTACTAAAGATTATTAGAATAGTACGTTTACTATTCAAATAGTAATGCTCATTTTCAACCAACAATTATTCTGATAACTCTTAGACTATTCGAATAGACAGAAGAATATCATGGTAGTGCATAAGCTATTCGAATAAAGATACATGGATGCATGTCTATATATTATTCAAGTAGTCCTTGACTATTCGATTAGTATGACTATTAGAATTTTTTTTTGAAAAACAAAAGTATTCGAATAGCCTGAGCATTATCCGAATAGAGATTGTGTTCTCAAAGTGAATTTCTAAACTCATTATTCAAATAATAGGATAACTATTTGAATAATAAGGTCACTATTCGAATAGTGTAACTAATATCCAAATAGCTTTTAGAAACCAACATCAAGACTATTAGAATAGTATGTGAAACTATTCGAATAGCAAGAAGACTATTTGAATAGTATTGATAGCTTGAAGATGAGTCTTTTCTAATCAAACTCAAAGCAAGTATTCAAATAGCCAACTACTGTATCAGGATAATCTCATTTCTTTTAAAGAAAGCACTATTCGAATAGGGGTCCAAACTATTCTAATAGTCTTAGTATGAAATTTTATATACTATCCGAATAGTAAAGAAAGTATTCGAATAGTATGTAACACAAAAAGATTAAGTTATCCTAATAATCATAAGAATATTCGAATACTAGCTATTTCAAGAAAACAGAGCATTAAATTAAAGTCTATGAATTCATAGAATTCTTTTCTATTGTCAATAAACTTATTTATTATTACTCTCTTTCTTGATTAACATCTGCTCAAGCAAGTTTCAGGAGATTTACTCTTCGGATATTTGAATTCCAAGAAAAGCAGATATTGTGTCAAACTTATTAAATGCTAAACCGAACCTCTACCAATGCTTTCTCTTCGCTACAATGGCTATATCCAAATAACATAAAGAATGTCCAAAGAAGCATTTAATGAGTAACGGAAAAACAGAATGTCACCAACGGTCATTAAATTCACTCCAACTACAAATATCAAGTGCATTCAAAGTGGAGGGTTAAGATGCTGAACTACCAAACTAACAAATATTCATTTTTGAGCTCTAGCCTTCTTTTTGTATTAATACACTTTAGTGATCAAATTAATTACTCTAGAAGGGAGAGTCTTTATTAACTCAATTCATCTAATTGAGAGATAACTTAAGGTTGAGGGACCTTAAGTGGGTATTTTTTTACATTGTGTAGGGGGAGCAAGTATATGGAGTTAGAAAAAACTCGCTTTGTTTTGAGGTGCTGAGAACCCATTAAATCTTGGAAGATATAGTGAAAGCTCAGATTCTATCTTAGGACTGGACGTAGGTCATCGTGAATTAGACCGAACCAGTAAAATTCCTGGTGTACACTTCGGTGAAATTTTTCTAATTTCTGAACTTCCTTTTTATGAGTTTTAGTTTCAATATTTTTCAAAAATTTGTTATCACTCAATTCACCCCCCCTTTTAGGTGAAATGCTTGCACTAACATGATGAATTATTCCTTTTGTTTCTAGAAAGTCCCTAACTCTTTATTAACAAACTCGATTCCATTATTAGTCTAATTGTTTTGATTTTGGTAGAAAATTGGTTTCAATATATGTAATAAATGTTTTCATGAATCTTGCAGAATCACATTTAGAATGCAATGAGAAAATCCAAGTAGCTTGTGAGTAATCATCCACTATAGTCAGAAAATATCGAAAACCTTGGTGTATTGGTGTCCTATAAAAACCCTAAACATCCATATGTAATAATTAAAAACAGAGCTGACTTTTGGAGGAGCTTTGAGGAAAAGAAAAGTTTGATTGTTTAGCCTAGATACATACTTCACATTTATTTTTATCTAAAACAAAAATATCACAATTATTCAAATCAGCTTGTATATTAGCCAAGTACTTCATAGTATCTAATGGTGCATGTCCTAATCTGTTGTGCCAAAGAGTGCTCTTAATAGAACTGCTTTTACATGCCATATTCAACAAAAATGATTTCCATATCTCTTATCTTGTTTTAGCAAATACAATCCTTTTGTAAGCTTACCAATCCCTTTGATCATCCTACTTACCATATCCTACAATACACAAAGGTTAGGCCAAAAGGATGCAATACACATGTTGTCCAATGCAAATTTGCTGACGGTTATGAGATTATAGCAAAACTCTTTCGCATATATAACATTTGTTAAATAAATGTGTTAGGATTGGTACGCACAACAAAAAATTAAAATTCAAAAGTTTTCAATCTCTATTGTGGATCTATCAATGATGTTTAAATCATGTAGTAGAGAAATGTACCTTTCTTATGTGTTCAGTCTTTCTTTTTGATCTCAAGGAGCTAAATACTTGAATCAGGTCCCTCTATCGGTAACCACACGAATAGGAATCCAACACAAACAGCGTGCTTTCGCCACCAACGTCCCTCTCTAGAGTTTTCTTTTCTCACGGCTCTCTATCTTTCTAGCATACATAGAAAACCCTAGCTTACCCTTTAAATAATTAGTTAGGGCTTTCTATTTTGTGATGGATATTGGATTTTTTTAAAAATTAATCTTAATTAATTTCAAAATCCATATCATATCAATCCTTAATTGTCTTTTGATAAGAAAATTAAATAAGTATGGTTTAATTAAATTAGTCCAACATTTTTAATTTAACCCATTTATTTAATTTGAATAAAGAGCCAATGGAAATAGATTTAATTCATCTTTATAAATTAAATCTGAGATATTATATCATTATCAAAAATTGTTATGAAAAACTATTACAAATACTTCTAATGATGGATTCTTCACCCTAGAAGATAAAGCATCATTAGTAAAATATGTTTGATGGTATTTTGCTCAGAGTGCTCCAGCCTTCCCTTAAAACACTTTCAAATGGTGGCTAACATTGGCCAATTCTAAAAATTGGAATACATTAAGCTTTAGAACTTAGTTTACTAAGCGAATAACTAGTTCCTATGACTGGCAAGTGGTGCCAAAGGATCATAACTTTTATGACTTGATCTTAAAGTTTAGATCATTTTACTGGTCTGACTTTATAGATACTCTGATTGCCTTTATTGAAGGAGCTAATGCTGAGGATTCTTGCTAGTTTGTTTACCTATCTCTAAAGAATCCCTAGGATGATACCATAATTCCTTTAAGTTTCAATCTTTAGGCAATTCTTCCTTAGAGATTCGTCAGGAAAAAACTCAAGATTGCTAAAGAACTTGATCCTAATAATGACTCAATCGTGCTCCCTGCTGATGTTTTGAGGAAGCACTTTAAGAAGTGCAAGCCTTATGTTGTTCTTGCTTGGGATTTGAATATGAAGAAAATGAAAATTTTTGTTGGACGCTCACCATTTGAAAAGGGCTTAGGAAGTTGCTCTTAAGCTTCCTTTGGAGCCATGAAACTTTAAAGTTGGAAATTCCAAGAATTCCGTAAATCCTCGATAGTTTAGAGATCTAAGTTCTGGTTGAATTGCATTATTCATATTTAATCTTTTTGTCATAAACCAAAATTTCTATTTAGAACACCTACTATTCTATTTTGAATTATGGTTTTTCTTTTCACTATGGTACTCATGCTATTATAAAAGTAGGTGGAACACTTTTATGTTGGATGCTCACCAACTCAAGGGGCTCAAGTAGCTACCCACATGCTTCCTTTAGAGCCATAAAACTTTTAAGCTAGAACTGCCAAGGATTTTGTAAAGCTTCAATAGTTCAGAGATGTAGGCCCCTGGTTGAATTCGAATGTCCATATTTCATGCTTTTATTAGAAATCAAAATTTCTATTTAGGACATGTAACATCCCAAATTTCAGTCACCAAAATTCCTTTGCACCTTATGGCATTAAAAGGGAATAAAATAGAGAATTAAAGAGAATAGTAAATGACAAAACAATGCAATTGGAGGTCACACACAACATGATTATGTTTGGAACACAAATTGTAAAAATTTGGATTTGTTGCCAGTATTTTTCTTGTGTGGTAGTCTGGTTGTGTAATGGTGTTGGATAATCAAATGATATCCAATAAATGTGAAAGTTTCCAGAATAAAAGTAGAGTTATCAGGCTTTAATTTTAGAGGTCATATATGTCATTTGGAGCTGTACGCAAAGAGTTATGCATTTTTGAAGTTAGCCACGTGAAACTGGCAAGTTTATGTGGCTGTGTCTAGTAAATGGTAATTCTGGAATGTTGTGTGTCCAGTTGGCTAAGGGCAATATTTTTCCCTAAAAATAAACTTAATAGCAGTTACATAGCCTTTGGAATCACTGCAATTGGATACCTATAAATAAATATAGGAATTTTCAAATTTTGATGAAAATTCTGTTAAATTTTAGGGAGGGTGCGAAATCAACAACTTGATGGCAAAAATGTATGGGCAAAATAGTCATTTGGCTAAATAAAATCCACAGCCCATATTTTTCCCTTGTTCTTGTGTGTTGGACGTCCAAGCACAAGAACCAATAAGGGAATAATATTTACTTGGTTCAAATTAAGCCTAATATGGTGAAATTGTAACGAAGTAAAAAGATGTTGGAAAAGTCAACAATTGTAGGCAAATGTTGTAATATTTGAGAAGGTAAATTATGATAATTCAAGAAGCCATTGATTCTCTTCCAAGGGCCATGTATGTGATGTCCAACAATGAGAGCATGAAGGGAAATAAATGTTTGTGATAAATATGCCAAGAATTGAAGCATTTTTAGATAAGTAAAAAGGGTTGAAAAGTCAAAAAGCAAGTTTGTGATTAAATGGCTATTACATAGTAGTTACAAGGAGATGGATAAAGTTAAAATTGGAAGCTCATTTGGTTCCTTCCAACAGCCCTTTAGGTTAATTAGGAGAGAGGAAAGGAAAGGAAATTGTGATCAAGTTAAAAGAAAAGTCAAAAGGTGTTTATGGGATAAAACAAGAATTCCCAATTTTTTCCATTTAATTCTATATTTCATCTAGAGTCATTTTTACCATGTTGGAGCTGGAATTTGATTGATTTGATGATTCCATTATGTTTAGAATGGAAAATTGTGCTGGAAACATGTGTAATATGGAGTGTGAAGGTTTTAGGGTGCGAAATGACAATTTTACCCCTAAAACCCTAACATAGTGGCTGCCAAGGGTAATTCTATAATTTAAGCATGATTTTGAAAAATTTAAGGACAAAAATGGATTATACAAGCAAAATTGTGTAGGATTAGCCCGGTTCATAATTTTTGGTAAGGTACAGTTAGACCGGGTATAAAAGAGCATAAACTAGGTTCCCTAGGGGCATTTTGGTAATTTCATGGTTTTAGACAAAGATAACCAACACAATGAGTTTAGAATAATACATGAATGAGTAATAACTCATTTATTGTAAATTTGAGATTTTAGGATCGGACAGTAGCTTGAGCCGGACATAGTGGGACCGATAGACAGGTAAGGGAAGGGCGATCCAGGTAGTGAACTTACCCTATTTACATGTGTTTGATATTTATACTTGTGTAGTGATATATGTGATTGTTTTACTTGATTGGTAGGGCATATTTTAATAATGAAGCTCAATTTTTGTTTATGCTATGGCCATGAGTATAGTATGTGAAGCATCAAGCATGCAAAAATGTCATTATGGGGCATGCATCTAGTTAAAGCTAACATATATCTTGCATGCATTATGGTAACTGTTTACTACTGAGATCCTCTCGAATCTCACCCTCCCCCAACCAATAATTTAGAAAGGCGGGCACAGGAGGTGTGGTGAAAGTAGAGAAGAGGACTGCACAAGGAAAATACAAAAGGTTTTTGTTCAGTCTAGGAAAAGCAATTGGTTATCTGTATACTTTTATTATATTTCAACTCTATAAGCATTATGTACAATCGCTGTGGGGAATTCCTATAATATAATCATGTATATATTATTAGTATTTTATGCTATTCCTATGTACCCTCTAAACTGTGCATTGTAACTCTTATTAATATCGGATTGAGATAAGGGTGTTGTTAATTTTTGGTATCAGAGCCCAAGCGGTTCTAGCAATAGGATAGTATACTGATAAGGTCTTGATTATATGGTAAATGGAAATACACAAAGAATGGGGCACTAGAGAAGTAATTCCCCCTCTTCTTTGAATCAGCCCTAGAGAAACAGTGAAAACCAGGGTAGTCAATATCATAATACTGGTCTGAGGGTAGTATAAGGATATCATGGACACCAAGGGAGTGGGTTCGAGTAAGGCCAAAGTAAGGGCCTCATCCTAGAACGGTATACAGGGTACTCATATGGTTTGATCCCAGTATAGTATGAATAAGGTCAGAAAGATAAATTTTATTGAAGGCATGGAACATATCAGGGTACTTGTTCGAGTACAGGTACCAGTACTAATATGCATTCTACATATAGTATTTTGTCATCCAGAGATAGTCGGCATGATTTTTGACAAAGGGTAGTCACGAGGTACTGGTAGTCGGAAACAGTTAGAGTTGGTATCTGTGTTTTGCCATGGGTACACAAAGGTTAAGCGTGCTCCACCCAGGGAAATCTCGAGATGGGTACCCCCTTGGAAGTCACATAATATGTTATGTTATGACATGTATACGGAATATGAGTATGTTGTATAGTAGTTCAGAGGCTGCATGTTGTTGTAGGCTTTCTCTGACAACTATCAATGTTTGTGATATGCTATTTCAGGAATATCTGTGTACCCAAAACTTTGTGAAATGACAAATATGCCCTTGTGAATGTGTGACATTTACCTCTTCCTTGTTTCTATATAGTGAAACACAAAGATGGTAAGGCTAAGAGGTATAGATGCTTGACAGAGTCAAGAAGCTAGACCTGACCCAATACAGCAAATCATGAGCATGTTAACAAAACATCAAACAATGATCAATGATCAAGGATCATAGTAATGAGCTGCGAGAAGTGCTGTAGAAATAGAACATAGAAAGGGACAAGCAAAGTAATCCTAGTAGACAGGCAGATGGATAGAGCTGCTTAAGGATTTGAACTTAGAAATCCAATATCATCCAAAAAAGGCCAATATAGTGATACTATCTTTGCCACACAATGTGATTATTTGTATGCTTTATGTATGCTATCTTTTGTGATATGTATAATACACTATTTAACTAGGACGGGAAAAGTACAATTACCATTTCGAGGGGAAAAGTACAAGTATCCTAACAGCCCCAAAAAGGGATCCATTTATGAGATACAGTACCAAGAAGGTACATTGCCTAGTTGTGGTATTGAGCCTAACTGAGGTATGGAAAAGTAGGGGTTCTAACTGTAGTTGGCCTTGAACACATGTGCGCACTCCGATTGTGATGATACATGGTACCAAAAGGGTACACTGCCTAGTCAAAGGATTGAGGTATGGGCAAGTAAGGGTTCTAACAGTGGTTAGCCTTGAATATGTGCATAGTCTATCTATGATGATTACAACTTTATTATTCTATTGCATTATATGTTGCATGGCATATTTGTTATTCATTCTCTATGAATGATTACGTTTTACTACAGAGATCAAGTGGGATCCAACTGAGGAAGTAAGACAAGTGTGGGCAGATAGTGCAATCCCACCTATATTGTAGTTGATAATGTGAAACATTAAAGTGGGTAATAGAAGTATAGTAAAGTTATGTGCAATATTTGAAGACAACTGGAGAGGTTAACATTCATACCTATGTTGATCATCCTAAATCATTATTAGACCTATGTGGTCTACAGTAACATAGCCTATATGGCTTATAATGATTTTCCTTGAGTAGCAAGGCAGCTTATCATAGTATGTTAAAGATGCGACTAATCCATCTATAATCGAGTGGCCTTTACCCCAACATGGCCAGCAGGTTGCGCTATACTGCTTGCTTGTATAGAGAGGTTCGGCGTAAAATATGTGTGCTGAAGTGGTATGACTAATAGTATTACACCCTGTGTGGTGTACAATGATATAAACCAGTGTGATTTACAGGGCATAACCTGTATGGTCGATAGTCACACAACCTATATGGTTTATGATGACACATATAAACAAAGATTGGGATGAGCCTTAGAAGAGTAGGGCAAAATGGTGGCGAATACTCTCAACAGCTGTAGCCTCCCAGAATCAAATACCCACTCATGTTGGTATTAAGTCCCAATGTACTTGTTTGTACAGGGCAGTAATACCTAATGGGTTGTATGCCTTGAGGTTGTTAGTTTTGATATGTATTTAGCAAAAATGATGAATTGTGTGTTCTTAGGCCATAAGACCTGATGGACATATATGTCCTTAGGCCGGTAGAATATTATGTTTTTAAGAATGGTGACGCGCAGAGGCTAAAGGTAGTAAGTCCCAAAGTACTTGTAAGTATAAGGGTGATTCCCTGGGCAGTATGACCTGGTGTGTAAGATTGCATGGGATAGTGTCCCTAGGCTATAAGATCCTATATACCAATTTTGTTATAATAAACTAGTATGTCTAGAGGCCCTAAGATCTAGAAGACAAGTGTGTCCTTAGGATATCAGATAAATTTAGATATATGACGAGCAGTAACTCGAGGATTAGGGGCAAAGATCTTATATGCCAGTTGTTTATATTATGTATTGATTGTTGAATGCTAATGTTGAATGAAAAATGCTGAATACTATTAGAGATCTAAGAACATGATGATGGTATTGCATGCTCGATGAGCTTGCATAAGAAAGAAATAAATTGAATAATGATATGTGTCGCATGCTTATTGAGCTTGCACATGAGAGGGATAGACTAAGAGTCTACGATAATCCCAATTGGAGGTCACACACAACAAGATTATGTTTGGAACACAAATTGTAAAAATTTGGATTTACTACCAATGTGTTTTCCTATGTGCCAGTTTGGTTTTGAGATGGTATTGGATAAACAAATGATGTCTAATAAATGTGAAATTTTTTGGAATAAAAGTAGTCTTATCAAACTTTAATTTGATAGGTTATGTAAGTCATTTAGAGATGTACACAAAGAGTTGTGTATTTTTGAAGTCAGCCAACCGCAATTGGCAAGTTTATGTGGCAATGTCCAATAAATGACAATTCTGGAATGCTATGCGTCTAGTTGGCTATGGCCAATATTTTTCCTTGAACATAGATTTAATTAGAGTCACATAGCCTTTGGAACCAGTACAATTGAATATCTATAAATAAAGATAGGAATTTTCAAAGTTTGATGAAAATTCTAAAGCTTTTAGGGAGGGTGCGAAATCAACAACTTGATGGCAAAAATGTATGGGCAAAATAGTCATTTGGCTAAATAAAATCCACAGCCCATATTTTTCCCTTGTTCTTGTGTGTTGGACGTCCAAGCACAAGAAGCAATAAGGGAATAATATTTACTTCGTTCAAATTAAGCCTAATATGGTGAAATTGTAGCGAAGTAAAAAGATGTTGGAAAAGTCAACAATTGTAGGCAAATGTTGTAATATTTGATAAGGTAAATTATGATAATTCAAGAAGCCATTGATCCTCTTCTAAGGGCCATGTATGTGGCGTCCAACAATGAGAGCACAAAGGGAAATAAATGTTTGCGAAAAATATGCCAAGAATTAAAGCATTTTTAGACAAGTAAAAAGGGTTGAAAAGTCAAAAAGCAAGTTTGTGATTAAATGGCTATTACATAGTAGTTACAAGGAGATGGATGAAGTTAAACTTGGAAGATCATTTGGTTGCTTCCAACGGCCCTTTAGGTCAATTAGGAGAGAGGAAAGGAAAGGGCATTGTGATCAAGTTAAAAGAAACGTCAAAAGGAAAAAGGGTGAAACCAGAGTGAGACACATGCTAAAATTAGCATTAAAATATTAGTAACTAAGGAGGAGGAGTGTGATATTTTTAAAAGCTTCCTATCCTTTTCCAAGCCTTCATTTATGCCTACATTAGAGAATAGAGAGAGAGAGATGGAGACAGAGGGCTTTGAGAATGTAAAAGGCAAGATAAAGAGCAAGAGTTCAAGATCAAAGATCAATGTGAGTTAGTGCAAAATTCATGTAGTTTTGTCTCTAAATTCATTGGACTCTCTAATCTCTATGCCATCTTGAATAGCATATGTAGCAAGGCAAAATCAAGAGCAAGGAAAGAGAGGTGGTGGCTTTGGAGCTTAGAGAGATAGAGGACAAGAGTTAAAGCCATAAAAACCTTGCTTTCTGATGATTCAAGGTCGTTAATGTTATTTTGATTGTTGTTGTGGCTTGTTTTCATGATTGGGATGCACAAACCCTAAGGGGAGATCTTCCCAAATCTTAGATTATCATGTAGGAAGTGTGATTAAGTGGTTAAACAAGTGATTAACCATGAAAAGGTGTTTAGGAATAAAACATGAATTCCCAATTGTTTCCATTTAATTCCAGATTTCATCCTGAGGCATTTTTGCCATGTTGGAGCTGGAATTTGATTGATTTGATGATTTCATTGTGTTTAAAATGGAAAATTGTGTAGGAAACATGTATAATATATAGTGTGAAGGTTCTAGGGTATGAAATGACAATTTTACCCCTAAAACGCTAACATAGTGGATGCAAGGGTAATTCTATAATTTGAGCATGATTTTCACAAATTTGAGGTAAAAAATGGATTATAAAAGCAAACTTATGTAGGATTAGCTAGGTCTATAATTTTTGGTAAGGTAAAGTTAGACCAGGTACAAAGGGGTGTAAACCGGGTTCCCTAGGGCCATTTTGGTAATTTCATGGTTTTAGACAAATATAACCAACACAATGAGTTTAAAATAATACATGAATGAGTAATAACTTATTTATTGTAAATTTGACATTTTAGGATCAGATAGTAGGCCGAGCCGGACAAAGTTGGACTAATTGATAGGTAAGGGAAGGGCTATCTAGGTAGTGAACTTACCCTATTTGCATGTATTTGATATTTATCCTTATGTAGTGATATATGTGAATGCTTTACTTGATTGTGTAGAGCATATTTGAATAATGAAGCTTTGTTTCTGTTTATGCTATGGCCATGTTATAGTATGTGAAGTATCGAGTATGCATAAATGTCATTTGGGGCATACATTTAATTAAAGCTAACATGTCAAGCACATAGCATATATCTTGCATGCATTGTGGTAATTTTTTACTACTGAGATTTTCTCTAATCTCACCCTCCCTCAACCAACCATTTAGACAGGCTGGGATAGGAGGTGTGGTGAAATCAGAGAAGAGGACTGTTGAGGAAAATATAGAAGGTTCTGGTTCAGTTCAGGAGAAGCAGTTGGTTATCTACAGACTTTTATTATATTTTAAGTCTATAAGCATTATGTACAATCCCTGTGGCCAATTCCTGTAACATAATCATGTACATATTATCAGTAATTTATGTTATTACTGTGTGCCCTCTGAACTACGCATTGTTACTCCTATTAATATCGAAATAAGATAAGTGATACAGGACACCTACGATTCTGCTTCAAATTATGGTTTTCTTTTCATAATGGTACTAATGCTATTAGAAAACTAGGTGGAATACTTGTTGCCTGGAAGTCTAATTTTACTGTTTAGATAATAGGTTTAACTACTTTTGTATGTCATTGCAAGGTTAATGAAGATAATACCTCTTCCTCCTACCTCATTTCTTTGATTTATGGACCTCCTAAAACATCTATGAGGCATATTCTCTAGAATTGGATGACTAATTTTGTAATACCCCAAAATGTACTCAAGGGCTAAGATTTCTCTTGAAAAGTAAAGATAGTGATGAAGAATCTTAAATTAATTTATCTTCCTTCTCCCTTGATAAAAAACATTCAAGATTATAGGAAAAAGGAAAGAGGATTTAAATGATATACTTCTTCATCTTTTCTAATTGAAAAGTCATTTAGGCTAAAGAAAAGGACTTTAGGACATTATTTTATGGATAGACCAAGAAGGAAGGGAATAATCATGAGAAATATCCCAAAGGTTGGAACATTTGTAGTCAAGTAAATGAAGAGTTGAAAAGTCAAAGTATATGTGATAAATTGTAATTAATAATATATTTTAAGAAGGTGAAAATGGCTTAATCAAGAAGACATTTAACTCATCTAAGACCTCTTATTGACATCCATATTCAAGAGAAGGAGAGGAGGTCTAGTTAACATGCCATTTCAACATGCCATTTAACACAAGCAAAAAGGCAAGACTTGGTCAAATTCTTTCACTTCTCTTTATTTATGTTGGGACGTCCAAATCACAAAAGAGAAAGGAAGAGCATTAAGTGAACAATTCTTCCTCTTAGTCAATAATTTCAGCTAACATAAAGGAAAAGGAAGAGGGAATTGAATCAAATATATATAACCTCACCTTTTATTCTTGGAGTCGGTTAAGAAGCCAAAAGAGAGAGAGGGAGAAGATATTTAATGAGCATTTCACTCTCACTCATTTTAAGTCAGCCAAAAGGCCAAAGAAGAGAGAGAAAATATTAATAAACATATTCCCTCACTCTCATCCATTGAAGTCAGCAAGAAAAAGAAAAGAGACAGAGAAACTGATGAAAGTGAAGAGCATAGGAGCAAGGGTTGAAGGTATGTGTTCTAGAGCCATTTCCTCTAACAAAGCTCCATTTCTAGGCCAAATTGCTTTCATGAACCTTATTCCCCTTGATGAGAGCTTCATTTTTATGGCTTTAGAATTTCAAGATGAGGTGTTTTGAGCCATCATCCAAGAACAAAAGTTGGGGAAGCATGAAAAAAACACAAGAAGAAGCAAGAGGTGAGTAAAAGCATTATTTTGATGTATATGACGCTTTGATTGGCAAAGTTATGGTGGTCTATTGTTACATCCCTAATTTTAGGTTTTAGGGTATATTAAGGATCATGAAACTTTCATCCTATGTTTGTGCATATATGTTGGTTTCGAGGCAAATGTGCTAAGCTTAGTGATTAAATAGTGAAGTGGTTGTTTGTTGTGAAATGCCCTAAAATTCTGACCTGAATAGGGTACCATGAAGCAATGAGAATTTTTCCATTTTGATATTACCATTGTGTTCTACATGAAAAATTGTGTGGGTATAGCCCTGGGTTGTGAATTTTGGGTTATTGAAACTCAAAATGCAAAACTGGATTTTCTGCCGAACAGAATTCTAGTGAGTTACCCTGATTGTGTGGTGTGTTTGGATAACCAAATGATCTCAAAAAATTCTGAAACTTTTTGGTTAAATAGTAGACATATTGAGCTTTAATGTGATATGTCCTTTGCATCATTTCAATTTGTACACTGGGAGTTATGAATTTTTGAAGTTAGGTCATGAAAATTGGGTTACATTTTGATAGTGTGCAATAAATGAAAATTCTAGGAATGCTGTGTATCCAACTGGCTATGGGTGATATTTTTCCATAAAAATAGACTAAATAAGGGTCACATAGCCTTTGGAATCACCCTATTTCAATTTTTATAGGTTTAGTTATGTTTTTTCAAATTTGATGAAAAATTCTAGCAGATTTGGTCTCTTATGCGAAAATTGAAGATGTAATGGCATAATGTAGTATTGTTCAACTCTGAGGTTAGAAATTGGCCTTTTGGGTTAATTGACCACTTTAGCTCCTTAGTTGACTTGATTAAATGACCATAGTGATAACCAGCCTAAGTAGTATGAGTTATTAAAGAATTGGAATAGGTAATAACTCATCGTCCTTAATTATGATTTATATGATTAGACATTTTCCCTGTGCATAAGAAACTGGTGTTCGAGCAAGAATGGAAAGAATAAGGTAGTGACCCTTTCTCTTATATTGTGTATAATATATGTTATGCTTGCCTTGTTATTGATTTGTGATGAATGGATGTGCCGTTGTGACATATGCTGTTGAGAAACATGATGTTGTGGGTGAAACATGATATTGTGAAACATGTCGTTGTGATTATAGTTAAAGCTGTCATAAGATTATCGTTGATGTGTTGCTGCTGTGTGATTTACTTGCATACTTTATGGTTGTCCATGTTATAAGTGAATTGTTCCTACTGGGATTCTTTTGAATCTCATTCTTTCAATTAACTAACCTACAGCCAGGGCAAGCAGTTTGAAGGAGAAACATGTGACGAAGGGCGGCTAGAGCCCCTAGCTAGGAGTTTTAGTTTTGGATAGTTGGTTATCATATTTTTGGGATTATCGTACAAATTATAAATATTGTAGATTTGGATAGTGTGATGTAATCCTCGATATAGGAAACTGAAACAGGCAAATATGACCTGTAAACCCTTGTGGTAAGTAGATGAATCCCAAGAGTCGTTGAGAATTTGCTATACACTCTGATATTTTTGAATGGAACCAAATTGCACAGTCCAAATATATTCGAAAGTTGAATGTGAGACCGTATTGAACAAGTTTTGGAAAAAGTTTTTGAAAACCCACTTTGTCGTAGGACTGAACCCTGTCTTGAAGTTGGGACTTTCAATAAGTTTTGAATTACCTGTTGGTCTCTAATTTAACTTAGTGAAGCATTTTCAAATTATAATTTTGGCTATTAAGGTAGGGGGTTACAAATTTTGCTCAGACTATTGATGCTCCTTAGTTACTGATAGGCAATTGTAATCAAATTTTATCTTCATATAACAAATTGAATTGTTATGGTTAGACTAGTGCAATGATTGCTTTTTATAGTTGTTTGGATGCATGTAATTTGTTACCTGTTCCATAAGAGGGTCCAAACTTCACGTGGTCGAATAATAGAAGGGGGTCAAATTTTGTATTAGAAAAATTGATAGGGCTTTCTTTAATCAGCAATGGTTAGCCTCTTTTGCAAGTTCTTTTGTCAATACTCTTACCATTGCTTCCTCTAATTACATCTCGCTTATCTTCTCACAACATGATGTTTCTAAAAAAACTTGTTTCAAGAAATTTGAAGATTTTTTGTTCATATTCAAAGAATGTGATAGTATATCCTGCAATGTTGGAATGAGGCTCATCATTGTTCACTATCCTTTAAGCTCATAGTAAGCTAATCAGAATTCTCAATTCTCTTGTGGACTGGAATAACAACTCTATTGGTAACCTATTTCAAAGAATTCAGTTGTATGAAGCTAAACTTAACATAATTTCCTCTTTACCACAGTTATGTCTGATAATGTACCAACCAATCAGGAGGCTAACCTTGTTCATGCTAGATAGAATCTAGAATTTCTATATGAATGTGAAAATAGCTTTTCGTCTCAAAGAGCAAAGCTTTAATGGTTAAAAGAAGGAGAAAGAAACACTAAATTTTTTCATGCAACTATCTCAAGAAGGAAATAAAAAATCAGATCAAGAACATAAAGAGAGCTAATAGCTCTTAGACAAGTAATTTAGATGAGATATCTTCTTTGGCCATTTCTTACTTTGAAGATGTCTATTGTTTTATTGAATCTTTATGAAGCCTGAAACTGATATCTAAGCTACAAGGAATCTCAATTATTACTTTATCAGAAGATGACTTCAACTTTCTTTTACTACCTTTATCCATAAAAGAAGTTAAGGAATCGGCTTTCTCCCTTCCAAAACTTAGTGCTCCAAGTCTAGATGGAACCCATACAAATTTTTTTCACAAATATTGGGACATGGTAAAAGATGACCTAATTGTTATGATAGACCCTTTTTTGGAATTATAATTCATGTTGAAGTCTTTTAACAACATGATGTCATTCTTATTCCCAAATCAGACAATGTTCAAACATTCAAAGATCTTTGATCAATAAGTCTTTGCAATGTGGTACATAATATTCTCTCTAATGTATATGCTTGAGAATGAAGAAAATTCTTAATAACTACATCGAGACTTTCCAATGTGCTTTCTTGAAAGGTCATGTGATCACTGACAATGTTCTCTTAGCTTCTGACTTTGTGAATTAAATACACTCAGCAAAATTAGGTGAAGGAAACGTATGGCTCTCAAAGTTGATTTCTCCAAAGCATTTTATTCTATATTTTGGAATTTTGTATATGCTATTATGAAATCAATGAACTTTCCAAACAAATGAATTTCCATGATTATGATGTGTATTACAACTATGAGATGCCAAGTGATTTTAATGGTCAAGTCACAGGATCATTAGCTCCAATACGAGGAATAAGATAAGGAGAACCATTGTCCCCATATATCTACATTCTTGCAGCTAATGTGCTACATCCTCAATAAATTTGAGCATTCAGGTCAACTGAGAGGTATTAGATCTCTAATAATGCACAACCTATTTCTCATCTCTTATATGTGGATGAATCGATTCTTTTCCCTGAGAGAAATGATCAAAGTGTAAATTAAAATAAAGCTTCTCTGGATGTTTATAGCAAACGATCTATACTGTTAATTAATAAGTCAAAATCCTCAATTATTTTTCCCTCACTATCAAAACATGGCATATTCGCAATTCATTGTAGTCTGATTTACTGTCTAATTAGGAAAGTATTCAGAGACTTGGGTTGATCTAGGAAGAAATAAAAATTAAATTTACTCCCAGGTAGTGAATTTTATAGATAGCAGGATACTACTGGGAAAGAAAGGCTTTTACCTCAAGCCTCTAGACTAACTCTAATTAAATCTTTCTTATCTAGGGGGAATTTACATGTTCTATGTTGTGTCGGACTCCCTGATTATATCTATAACCAAATTGATTCAAGATGAGTTAACTTTTTCTAGAGATCAAATGGTGATGCAACAAGAATCTACTTGAAGATTAGGCACTTCATTTCTGGATCAATCTTGGATGGTGGTTTGGGACTTAGACCAATTTCTAAGGTAAATGACTCTCTCTTAGCCAAGTAAATTTGGAAAATTCTTAACTCATAATCGGGAGAGTTACACACCGATACTATAAAAATCAAGTACTTTGATTTGAATAGTGCTTCCTTACTCAAGAAACCATACAATTCATCTTGGATATGGAAGGGTATCTACAAATATGCATCTATTATCTAAGATCAACTAAAATGGTGAGTGGGTTGAGGTGTCAATATCCAATAAACCACCCATTGTGGTAGCCCATGCAATCTAGAGCCTTAATGGATTCAGAGCTAAATGAAGTTAAGGATCTATTAGTGCATATTCAATTGAATTGCCATCTATTGAGATGAAATGTTTGTAATACCATATTTTCTTAAGCGTTTAGATGAGTTATGAACATGTAATGATTACAAACCCAAGACAGTGTTCTATTGTAAACTGTTAAAGTCCTAACTTCAATACAGGGTTTAAACCTACACTTAAGTAGGTTTTTCAAAAAAATTTTTAAAATGCTTTAGGTGAGGTCTCCAACCGGTTTGCAAATTCATTATCATTCATTAGTTCTTGATCCTTTTATTTAGAACAAAGCATTCTCTAGCATAAGCCCATGCAATGGTGGTTAACTTATAGGCTCTTAGCAATGGGTTGCCCGAATCTAATTCACTTATCGCATTAAGGTAGTAGCATGCTTGATGATATACTAATGTAAGGTTTAAAGCTATTGCATCTACTATTACTGCTACTGCTAGTCTTACTTTTGCTACAAATAAAAATTATACAATTCCCAAATTAATAGATAACCAACAGGACTAGAGATTTCTGTTGTGCACTTCACCTGTCCGTGATTACTTTCTTGCCCTTGGAATTGCTTGCCTTTGCTGTAGATTATTTGTTGGAAAGGGTGAGATTCAAAGGAATCCCAGTAGTAACACAAATTACTTATAAGATATGCAAATTACTAAGCATGTAAAGCAAATAATCAAACAATACACTCACAATATGCAGCAAACAAAGGGCCTAACCAGCCCCTTATCACAGAACCACATCACTTGGTAATCTCAATTTGGCAGCCCAGGGCCTCCACCCTGTACAAGGTGTACTCAAGGGCCTTCTACCTCAAGCCTACCTGGCTTAAGTCATATAGTCTAGGGTAACCTCTTGTGCTGCATCCCAGGGTAACTCCCTGTGCAACTTGTACTTGAAGGTCTTACTGCTAGGGAAAAACTGTCCTGTATATAAGTAGATGATAGGGCTTGCATATAAAGTAGCACATATGATATAAGGGATAAGGTACTATCTGGTAGCCTTTCCAAGTTTTGTTCTTGTTCCCAATCTCTTGGGCGTCTTGAGCAAATGTCAAATCCTATAAGTTAGAATTCACAAACGAGTGAGTTATTAGTTGTCCCAATTCTTTAATAAGTCAGACACTTAGATTAGTTACCTTTAATACTAGCACATTGTGCCATATGAATAGTTAAAGTAATTACACTAGACTTTAATACTCAATTTTATCCTTAGAGTTCACACTTGTTACTATTTACGCTAGATATCTTAAATTCGCATGATAGTCACAACTACCAGAATTTTCTATAACTTTTAAAATTCATATCTTTGTCTAGGAACATCTAAGTGGGGTGGTTCAAAGATCTATGTGACATTCTTTAAGTACAATTTAAGGGAAAAATACCCTTTACTGCCAATTACATGCACACTATTCCAGAAACTCCAATCAATCCTCATTGCCAGAAATGTCATTCCATATTTAATGTCTAACTTTTACAGGTGATAACTCCCAATGTACTAATCCAAATGCCATATATTATATATCAAATTAAATCTTATCATGTATACTAGTTTTATGTAAATTTTCATGGCCATTAGATAAAATTTGATCAATTAAAAATAAGGCATAAACATCCTGCATTGAATCTGGCAGTATTAAACCTAAGTAATATCAAATTCCAATTTTCACATTTCTTATCCAATTCATCCAAAAGCATAATCATAAGCTACCCTCACACAATTTTCCATATAGAATCCATTGGTGACCTTAAATTCACCAAAATAACACTCTTCCTTCATGCCCGCATTTTGCCTTAACTTACATCTAAGACAACAATCAACAAGTTTGAAAATTTCACCACTAAACTATACTAGGAGCCTCTTTAAACATCATATATCATCATGATCATGCTTAAAACAACATCAAACCTATCTCATCTTCTGACCGAAACTAGGGCAGTACTAAGGAAATCATAAAACACAACCAACCAACATAATATTCAGTTTAAATTAAAGCTTAGACTTACCTCTTCCACTTTCTAAGGCTTGTTCTTGGTTCCTCCAACTTTGGCACTTGTTTGACAGCTCAAAACACCTTCCCTTGAAAAACAAAAACCATATGATTGTAGCTCTTAGTGATGGGAACAACATTTATGAGGCCTCAAGAGCTAGAAAGGTGATCTTGAAGGTGAAAATCAAGCAAGAGCACTTACCTTGATTCTTGTTTCTCCAAGTTTCTCTTTCTCTTTCATTTTTCTTTTTAGTTTATTTTTCTTCTTGTTGGCTATCCAAATGAGTGTAAATGGAAGAGCGTGGTGTTTGATTTAATAAATCTTCAGCTACTTTATTTTACTTGGCCAAAATTGAGCCGAAGAAAATAAGAAGAGATAATATTCAACTTGCCATGGCTTCTTGAAAAAGTATCTTGACTGATTCATTATGGATGAGTTGGTTAATTAGAGATTCATTCCTTCCCTCTCTCCTCTTAGCTTGACTGAAATGCTTATGAAAAAGGGAGGAAATATGTTGACCAATTTTCCTCTTGAAATGTTGCTTTTTGGTCAACTTCCAAGTTGAATAAAAAAGCAAGATGTGTTGACTTTTCTTCCTCTCTTCGTTCTTTTCTTTTTGACTTGGTTTATGGGTATATACTTGCTTTGATTTAATTCTCTCTCTCTCCCCCTTGGGCTTGACCAAATTGCCTTAACAAAAAGTAGGAAAGAATGTTGACTAAAAACTCTTATGTGTATGTACTCCAATTCAACCGAAGTTTTCTTACAAAGGGTTGATACTTTAACCAATTCTTTTCCTCTTCCCTTTTTGCCTCTCTTTGATTGTCCAACCCCTTAAGAGGTGAAGGTTAATTTTCATTTTGATCCTCATGATTACTCTTGCTTCCCAAGAGCAAATCCTAGCCCTTCATTTTGATTATCAATTTTAACCTCAAGATCAAATGGCAATTGTCTCTTTTGCCCTTAATCATGGCAATATTAATTGAATTGCTATTACTTAATTTATTCTTTTTTATTATCCCTTGCTAGATGCCATTCCTCTCCTTTTTACATCCAAGTTAGGCTGTAAATCACTTCTAGCTTTAGATAAAGAAAATACGTACTTCCCTTTAGTCAATTGGAACTAAGTTCCTTGTAAAGGTCTTAAAGCAGTTTCTAACATTATTTACACTTTCTATTTGGTACATTTAGCCGTTGAATACAGTTTGGGATATTACAATGTTCCTCTTGCACAATCTCTATATTAGAGACAAATTGCAAAATTCATCACCAATACTCCCTCGACTTTTTAGTGGTATATAATATAAAATTATTTGGAGTCTTAGCTTTTTTGGTGATTGTAATACCCCAAATTTTGAAACTCGAGGCTAGATAATAAGCCTGAAATAAGTGGATTGCTAAGCCCCGGTTTAGCAAGATCCCAAATTGTGATTAAGGGTTAATGACTCCAAAAGTAGATGTGGTTAGTGATAAATAACCCTTTTGAAGATTATTATGTGATTTGGCACTCGAATGTGATTCGTAAGTGTTATGAGCAACGCCGAAACCTTGTATTTGAGTTCAATTATGGATTAAAATATAAATTGACTTAAAATAGAGGGAGGGTGCATAATGTGGTGATATGGAATGATAAGATGAGTTTGGTGGTGATTCATTGAGAATTGATATAATCAGGAGCAAAACGGTAAAGTTACCGACTAATTGATCAAAGAGGAAGCTCCTTGGTAACTCAAAGATCAATAGTTGAGATTGATTGTTATAAGATTAAAAGGGTGGAATCCCATGTATTGAGCTCATGTGAACTCATGAGGATGAGACAAGAGTGTGACAAGTGGCACAACATGAGCCCTTGATCTTGGTCAAAGTGTCAAAGCTTATTTCTCTCTCTTCTCCTCTCCTTTAGGTCTTCCCAGAGGCCTCATTTGGCTCAAAAATATGATTTCAACTCTCTCTCCTCAAGCTCCCATGGACGTCCAAGCATAGAGGAAGAAAGAGAAATGGAAACGTGAGGTTTTGCCTTGTTGTTGACCTCTAATGCTCAAATACCCTTCTTTAAAGTTGTTCATAGTGATGAGAGCCTCATTGCTATGGTTTTAGATTTGTGAGAGAAGGTGTTTGAGATCTTGAAGAATTTGGAAAGTGGAGGAATCAAAGAATTGGCATTGGGAAGGGGAAGGGTGAGTATTTGATGACTATTGACCTAACTATTGTGGTTATTGGTTTAGTATTGTGAATTGTGAATTTTGCCTTGATTTTGTGGTATTTTTGTGTGGAATGTAAATGGTGGAATTGGATGTTGTTTTATGTTGAAAATGGTGTCATGTTGTGGTGTTTAATCATTGGAATTGGTTTGAATTGGATTGGACACATTGGTTGCAAAACTGGAAAATCTGTCCTTTGGAAGTTTGTTCTGGGCAGTTTATTTGTGTTGGTGTTTTGAATAGGCAAATGATGTCCGAAAATTATGAAACTTTTCAGTCATAAATTTCACATCCCAAGCTTCAAAATGGACATACAATTTGTTCCATTTCGTCTTGTGAACTGGGATTTATGTTTGCGCAAAGTTTGAGGTCGAAACTGGGTTTGATTCTAGAGCAGTGTGGATATTTGTGTAATTCTGTATTTCTGTGGTTTTGTACAGCCTTGATCCATATTTTTCTTATGAATAGGACTTAAATAAATTTCATTTTGCTTTGGGATCACCTCGTTTCAATTTTTCTGTAATTAATTATGAATTTTCGAAGTTGCCTTGGCTGCAGCGCAAAAGTTTCTGTGTGCGTTTTGGCCGCAGCCAGAAATTCTTGGCTGCAGCCAAAAATCTTCTGTGCACATTTTAGCTGCAGGCAGAGGATTCTTGGCTACAACCAACCCCCATTTTTCAGCATTTTGTGATTTTAAAAGGTGATTCCCAACCTAGTACTTCCCATTCCTTTAGGCTTTCATTGACCTTATTATAGCCACCTAAAGGGTGTGAATGGTAACCAACCTTAAGTGATATGAAAGTAAAGATTTGGAATAGAGAATAACCTAATGGTCTTACCTTGGTTATAGGGTTTGATATTTGCCTTGATCATGAGTAGCTGATGCTGGAGCATACATGGAAAAGAAAAAGTGTAGGGAACTTACCTCTCTTGCATGCTTTGATATTTGTGTTTGTGTATTGATGCATGTATTGCTTTGCTTGATTATGTGAAACATGTATGAAGGATTGTAGCTCTGTTTCTATTTATGCTATGGCCATGAATATGTTGTTGAAACATTGAGCACGTAGATATGTCATTATATGAGCATGTGTTATTGTGATGCAAGCATGTCATGCATTAAACACTTATCTTGCATGCATATTGGTATATGTTTCCCTACTGAGATTCTCTCGAATCTCACCCTCCCCTACGAACATTTTAGACAGGGTATGTGGATTGAGGATAGAGCATTGAGGATAGAGCAAGCAGCTAAGGGCGATGAGGAATCCTTCGAGTTGTATTCTCATAGTTGGTTATCATAATTGGGAGTATTGTGTATTGGATATTTGTATATGTGGATGAGGATTTAATTATGTGTATTTGAGGTGAGATTTGTGTAATCCCCATATGAGAATTTGTATACAGGCATATTGCCCTTTGTAAACCCTTTTGTAAAGATGTGAACCCGGGATTACCAGATTATTATATTGTGCACTCTAATTTATCTATTGAATGTAATTATCAATGTGAAGTGATTGTATTCAAAATGTGAATATGAGATCAGGTAAATCAAATTTGTAAAGATATTTATGAAAACCCTATTGTGAAGATGAGATTTTAAAATGGTTTTATTTATTATTGGTCTTTATTTCACTTTAATCGCGTATTTCGGATATAATTATGGAAGGGGGTTACAGTGAGTAATCTTCTAAATATAGGTTCAAAATTCTTACTATGAATTGACCTTTAAGCACTCACAATGATTTTTGAAAATTCTTATGGTCTTTATCTTTACTAATGAAAGATATCCTATTTGTGTGGAAAATGATTAATGAGGCTATCCCTTCCACGGGTATTCTAAATAATCATCACCACTCTTTTAATGGAAACTATGCTTTTGGATGCTTTGAAGTGAAAACTGTAGCCCATCTCTATATATATGTTGTCCTTTGAGTAAGGCTGTATGGTGTGGATGTCTTTCATTGAGGTTGAACTTCTCCAGCTTTGAAGCTTTCAAAGAGTGGCTTAAATTGACCCTCATGCAGCTTTATAAAGATTTATCATGAACTTTTTTAAGATTTTAAAGCTTTTATCTTTGATATGGATGAAGAAAAACTAGGCCATTCTTCAACTTATTCAGCGAATTCATCCATTAGTTGTCATAAAGATATTGAGATTGCAGTATCCAACAACTAATTGGCATTCAAAGGAAACCTATAAGAGGAGAATGAACCTAAATTGACCACTCAGGTAGTGAATTCTTTTATAAAATCCCTAAGTAAGGATGGATGATTCTCATAGAAAAGCATAATAGAGGTGCAATGTTGATTTGCCAATCCTAGATAAGTTTCCAAGACCAACTTGTTCAATCGTTTATTGGAGAGTAAGCTCAAACAAAGCATTTATTTCTCTGTATTGCTTCAGAGGATCACTTCAATGGATCTCTAAATCTTCTCTCTTCTTATACTACATTGATAGAAGGCTACAAGGCTTTTGTATAAAAAAAATTTTCTGCCTCCTTCTATGTCAAAGAATGCTTCCTCAAATATCCTTTACAAGGACACAAGTAATTTGTTGAAAATGTTTTATTTCAGTTAGGTTACTGAATGTAAATGTACATATCCTTAACACTCTACAATCTTGTTACTTAATGATTACATATTTGTGAAGTATTATCATTTTACCATCTGAATAACATTTGATATTTTATCAAAAAAATGTGGAAATGACCTCAGAGGAATTTTAAAGAATTATTAGAATGTTGGCTAACTAAAGAATAATTAGCCATATGGAGTTATGAAAAATAGTAGGATGCCTCAAATATTTTGGAAAAAATAAGGGGGGAACTATGTTAAGATTAATGTAAATTATTAAAATGTTTTCTTTCCATAAAAATGGAATTTTTTTCATGAAGAATATTTAATGGGCATTTTATCCAAGAAAAAGGCAATATCTTGGAAATTATGGGAAAAAAAGTTAAGGACCAAATTTGATCTTAAGAAAAATCAAGAAATTACTCCCTAATAAATGTGAATTTTTGATGATATCAAATTGGTCCTATGATTAAATAATTCCTAAAAAGCATTTGTAAGTGATTAGTTACATATTAATGAAAGGATTATGTTAAAGTAATTAGCTCATGGTAGAAAAATTGTATGGTCTCTTAAAAGGCAATATGGCATGTTTATGGCTAGGGATGAAGGCTAGATGAGATTTTAGCCATTTGATCTTCAAGGAGGCATTAAAATAATGATATTAAGGGAGGTGGATATGAAATTTGATTAAATGAAGTTAATAAAGAGATAAGAGAATGTCATCCCCTCCATTGTATCATGAGGTTGGCTGAAATAAAAAAAAAAGAGAGAGCGAAAATAAAGAGTAAAGAAAGAGAAAGAAGAAGAGGAATGAAGGGAAGAGAATGAAGATCAAAGTGATTAGTACCAAGCTTTAGTTTGTCCATCAGTTGATGGATGACAAGCAGTAACAAACAACAATTTAATACCAAGCTTTCCCCATAAAACTCTTCAAAAATTACTCAAGAATTTTGTATCCCCATCAGAAACAATGTAATATCCTAAAATGCAATTAAGGGCTAATAACTTCAAAGTGATGTAATTAATTTTAATTAAGCACTTTTGAAGTATATGATGTGAATTGTGACGTAAAATGTGTTTGGTGATGGTTTAGTAAGCATTGTGATAATCAGGGGCAAAATGGTAAATTTATCGACAGTTGGTTTGTTACCGAAGAGGAACCTCATAGGTAACTGGAGATCAAAGGCTAGGATTGATTCTTGAGTGATCAATGGGGTGGAATCAAGTGTGTATGTGAATATGAGAGTTCATGAAAGGGTGGAATGAGATCCTGCCAAGTGTCATTATGATAGCCATAGGATTGGTCAAAGTTTCAAAAACACTCTCCTCTCTCCTCTCTCCCTCCAAGTCGGCTAAGTTGCATGGGAGGGCATGAAAATCTGCAACTTCATCAATATCTCATTCTCTCTCTCATCATTCTCCATTTTCGCTGAAACAAGGCAAGAAAGAGAAAGACAAAGGTGAGTATTTGACCTTGAAAATGATCTCTTTGGCTCAAATGCTATTCTCTAAAGTTGTTCATGGTGTTGAGAGCTTCCTTGCTATGGTTTTAAAATTTTGAGAAGAGGTGTTTTGGTATTTGAGCAAATTTGAAAGTTGGAGAATCAAGGTTTTGATTCTAGCGAATGAAGAGGTAAACATTTGACGCATTTTGGTATAATTATTTTTGTCATTAGTTAGGTTTTGGGAATTTTGTATTATTGCCCTGATTTTGGCTTAAATTTGAAATGCATGAATTGAGTAGTATAAGGTGGTGGAATAGATGCCAAATTGTGTTTTGGAGTCCATAGTTTTGGTTTGGATTTGAAAAGAGGAAGTTTGGTCATTAGGTGATTTTGGTGGCAATGTGGGTGGAAGTGTTGAATGTGTCATTGTGGTAAGATTTCGGCTGTTTTGAGTTTACCAATAGGTTCCTTATGGAATTTTAGAGGGGAATGAGTTTTGGTATATGTTTTGGGATCATTGGAGCCAGTTTTGGCAAATCTGGAAAACTATATCAGTTGCTGCGATCTGGCTTCTGATAAGCTTCACTTGAGTGAGGTAGGGTCTTACTCGGGTGCAGTATGAAATTCTGGGTATTTTGGTTAAGTCTTTAAGTAGAAATCGCGAGTGAACTTCTTCATCATCGAGTGACATATGTTATCACTCGAGTGCAAGTACGGCATGTAGCACTATGGGTGAGCATCTCGGGTTATTACTCGTAGGCAAATTGTCAAGAGTGCGCATAGACATTCGCGAGCATTGGGAAGTCACTCGAGTGCTAGGGCTAGTACTCGAGTGCACTTGTCACCTGGGAGTTGTAGTTGCTCTCGGGTTGTCACTTCTTGCACCTCACTCGATGGGACTCGGGTGACTAAAGTACCATCACTCAAGTGCTTGTGTCTATGCTTGAGTGAACTGACCATTCTAAGGAGTGTCGATGCTCTTGGGTACACACTTTCTATATCTCACTTACTGGGACTTGAGTGCAATTAGGGGTAACATTCGAGTGAGTCCTTCTTCACTCGAGCGAGTCAGACCAAAATTAGTGTTATTTTTCCAAAAAAGATATCTTCAGGGTAGTTTCTCCCAACTCTTTTGGGATATGTTTAGGCCTATAATAGCCACCTAAAGAGATTAAATGATAACCAACATAAAGTACTACGAAATTGGAAAACTTGGAAAAGAGAATGATAGGTTGTCCTTGATTTGGTTTATAGGATTTGACATTTGCCGCCCTCGAGAGCCCACGGTGCCGAAGAACGTCAGGAAGGAACAAGGTAGTGACTCTTTCTTTTATACTGTTTGTGAAATATTGTATGTATGTTTGTCATGCATTAAGAATACTTTGTGAATACATTGTGATGCTTTGAGTTCGCAGTGAAAGCTGACGCATAGTGATACTTTATAAATACTTTGTGAATACATAGAGATTGCAGTGAAAGCTGACGCACAGAGTTTACAGCCATGAGTGCTGTCGTTTGTAGCATGAGCCATGATACATTGTGATGTTGCTTAACATGATCATATATGCTATGTGTTTGTGCACTATATGAGTGATTTGTTACTACTGGGATTCTCTTGAATCTCATTCTTTTTAATGACTAACATTTTAGATAGGGCAAGTAGCTCTAAAGAGAAGTGGGCAACCTGGAGCGATTAGGACCCTTTGGGGTATATTTGATTTTTGGGGAGTTGGTTATCTACTTTTGAACTTGGGATTACTGTATATTTTGATATGTAAATACTATATTTGATTTTGGTGATGTAATCCCCTAGTTGAGACTTATAAAACCCTTAGTTTATATATGAATAGAACTCGAGAGTTGCCGAGGATTTGATTATACACTCTGATATGAATGAATGTAAATTAATTGCACAGGTAATTATATTCGAGTTTTGAAATTGAGACCAGGATAGGGTAGAGTTTTTGAGAGACTTTGTGAAAACCCTACTGTAAAGTAGAAAGTTGAAATAAGTTTAAATTATCTGACAGTCTCTAATCCAATTTAATTGTGTGATATTGAATCATAATTACGCTAATCAAGGCAGTGGGTTACAAATAATACTTGTTGGAACACCATGAAGTCTCACAATTTCTTTAAAGAACAAATAAGCAATGTATGTGGTATCATCGTTTTATGACATGCAATAAAATGTTTCATTTTAGAAAATCTATCAACAACCACAAAATATGGAATGTATTCCTCTTTTTGACCAAGGCAAACCCAAACAAAATCCATTGATATATCAACCTAATGCTCACTAGACATAGATAAAAGAGTATACAAACCATATGGCAAACTTTATATTTAGCCTTTTTATATGTTATGCATTTAGCACTGATTTTGTCCACATTACATTTCATTTTAGGACAAAAGAAATGCTCATGAAAAATATCCCAAGTCCTATTCACACCAAAGTGACCCATTAAGCCCTCCCATATGTAACACCCATGTCTAGACCCCTTTATTATATACCACGGAAGCACTACAACTTAGGGGAACATTAGTTAAAGCCCCCAAACCCTGAACTTAAGCTTCAATTCATGGGGTCACTATTTATTTGGTAAAGAACATATTTACCGAATTGTTTATCTTTTCATACGGTATTGTTAGAAATTGTGCCTAAAAGGCCAATCATTGTACTTTGAACATTATTAATTTAATGAAATTTCTCCATTCTGTTATCATATTATTTGCATGTTAACTGTGATAATTGTGTCCTTGGCTTATTCATAAAGATTGTCCTAAAATGTCCCTGGTCGGTCATCTATGCGGGAGCAGAGATGAAACAAGATCAGTATGATTTTGATAAGATATGGAGATACGAATCAAAGTCTTAGGCACTTATAAGAGTACAAGGTGCTGGACCGACCCACTATGAGAAAGCTATATGGATCAAGTCATAAGCTTTTCTCATGTATAATCACATCACAATGCCCTTTGACCTGAGGTCATCATGGATTCCTACATGAGAGTTGCTAAGCCTTGAACTAGTCAAAAGTCACCTTTGACCGGGTGATGATAAAGGCTACAATCAGGCTTGGTGGTTTTTCATGCAGAGGAATATGAATGATCAAGATGGAATTTGTCCCTCACATTAGTAGAGAGATATTACTGGGCCCCTCGATGAGTAAGTCTGAGAAATGTATAGCCATACTACAATGGAAAGGAGCTTCCATTTCTATTGTCAGACTACTCAGGAATCGAGAAAGTAATAGTCAGGAATGAGATGATGACATTATCCATGCCTCATCCTTGACCGATATTTCGTGTGACAAAAGGGACGTGACATGGTTGTATGACAAGTTGCATCGTGTTAACGATCCTCATATGAATTGGGTAGTCATGATGTCTTGCTAGAAGCCGCTTGTGACTTGTGGGTTAGTACAGTTTTTAGCCCACTGCCAACTTCATATGGGCCTACAGGGTCGCACACAAGAATGGCCCAACACGAGATAATGTTTAATTAGGGTGGACGAATTTTATATTTATATATATATATATGTAATATAAAAAAATTCGTTAATAATATTATATAGATATGTATTTTCGAAATACATATTATATAAATATGTATATATATTATATGATATTATTATATTGTGTTAATTTTAAATTTAATTTATTAAGATAAATTAAATCTAATAATTAACATGATAGAGATATGGTATCTCATATTTAATTTATGAAGATAACTTAAATCTAATGACTCTTTATTTGGATTAAATAAATAGGTTAAATTAAAACTGCTGGACAGATTTAATTTAAACTGAATTTATTTAATTAGCTCATTAAGATAATTAATAGGTAATTAATTGCAAAATTAATGATGATTAATTTTGAAATTTGAAAATAGCCCTCATAGTTTATAAACTTGATAGAGCAGATATACTGATATACACATTAGAATTGAGAGCCGCTAGAAAAAACCCTAGGAGACATTAGAGGCGCTAGCACGCAGTCTCAGTTGGAGAGCATTCGTGTAGATACCGGTAGAGGGAGCAGACCTGACGTGTTGGCTCCTAGAGATCATGAAAACCCTAAATCATAAAAAAGGTATGAATCCTTCCAACTTGGTTTAAACGCCGTTGATAGATCCTCGATTAGGATCGGTGAAAATTTTTAAAATTCTTCCGCTATGCCTGCCGATTCTAACAGGTATTACTAACTTCGCTCTATATATTACTATTAGAGTATTTCTTTGCTTATTAAATCACTTTGCTTACTTAATTAATAGGCTATTACCATGCGATTACCCATTCCTAGTTCAATTATCTTGCTTAAGAAGTCAATTGATCTGTCATGCAGGTTATACATTAACAACTTTAAACGTTAATATTTACATAATGGATTAGAGTGTATAAATCCTCAACTCTTTACTACAACTTCTTCTAGCATATTGTTCTGTATCCCTCTTTTATGCTCACGTGCCTATATGGTTGATTGAGGGAGGGTGATATTTGGGAGAATCTTAGTAGCAAACAGTGCCTCTTAGCATGCAAGATAAATGCTTAATGCACAACATGTTTGCCTTACATAAATTCATGCCAATATAATTCCATATCTACATGCTCAATGCTTCATACAACATACTTATAGTGATAGCATAAATAGAAACATAGCTTCAATTATTCAAATATGCTTCACACAATTTAGTAAAATAGTCACATATATTAGTGCACAAGTATACGTACCAATTACATGCAAGTTATATAAGTTTTACTATGTTTGTCTTTATGTCCTCCTCTTGTTCCCTTTTCTGCCAACCATTGAAGTTGCTTGAAGAACCTTCCATTCTTCTTCTTTGACATCTCATGGCCTTAGATGTCACACCCTTTATTTATGCCCCTTTAGTATGCATACGAAAGTGCTAATGTTCTTGTTATAGCTTAGGAGAAATGATGATTAAAACTCCAAGCCAAAATTTATACAATTATTTTCTTGGGGCACTATTCATTTAGTAAAACTGTACGTTCAAATTGGTTAGCTTAACTTCGTGAAAGTCATAACTTTTACCATTTCCATTCTTATTTGTGTTTATATATGTCAGGAACGTTATATCTAGCAACTTTATTCCACTAATCATGTTTACACAATTATTCACTTTACACGATAATTTACACAATCACATATTATCGCGTATTAGTTTTCAATTCTTTCCTCTCAGATTCCTCTGGCATATCATCATGCACTCCTCTTGTGCTAAAATACCTATATGGTTGGGTGAGGGAGGGTGAGATTCGAGAGAATCTCAGTAGCAAATACTACTAATTATGCATGCAAGATAAATATTTAATGTATGACATGCTTGCTTTACATGAACTCATGCTAACATAGTGACATATTTGTATGCTTGATGTTTAACACAACATACTAATGGCCATATATATTTCACACAATCAAGCAAAGCAATCATAAACATCAATACACAAGCATACATATCAAGTACATGCAAGTTAGGTAAGTTCACTACCTTTCGGACTTATGTTCTCTTCTTGTTCCCTTTCCTTCCAACCCCTTAAGTTGGTTAAAGAATCTTCCATTTTCTCTTCCTTTTCATTTCATGGCCCTAGATACATAATCATATCATTAAAGCCAAGACAAATGAATATACAATGTGGCTACATTAGCCTCTGGGACATATCTCTATTCCTTATGATCTCACTTATCTCAATGCTCTCCAAAATCTACAAATTCGCAAGTCATCCCTAATCTGCTAGATTTCATCAGTAAAATTTAAACATTCATAACTTAATCCACAAAACTCCAAATGAAGTAGTTCAAAGTTCTATCTAAAACTCTCCAAGTCATATTTAAATAAAAGTACCACTTAGTGCTGATTACAGGGGTAAAACTTCAAGAACCCTTGACTAACCTTACTACCACATAATGCTTTCCAGTGTTGGCACCTCAACTTCAACAGATCATATCTCACAATCTACTAAGCCAAATTGCACATTCTATACATCATTTAAAAGCTTAGGATTTCTACTATAACCCTATAAAATATCACAATCATTGGACAAGGTTTGACTATTCAAAAACATCTCACAAGCATACTGCCATGAATTTAGCAGATCCTATGACAACACTGTGAATTCCAAAATTAGGGTTCTCTAACCTTTCATTCAAAAATCATAAACGACATGCTATCCCTAAACAATTTTGCCCATAGAATCCATTTCTAACATCAAATTGATCAAAATCCAGCTCCAATCCCAAGAACACAGGCTAGTTGAATCTGACCCTAAGGAACATAAGTTGTGTTCTTGCAAATTTCAACCTCTAAACATTTGATTAAACATCATTAACCCTTAATTAACGTATGCCTATCATCAAACACACATTAAAGCTCAAAATCACCCTCTTGGCTAAAACCCTAGGGTCTTATATCCTCAAAACTATTAAGTAAACATCAAAACATTATACTCAAATTGAAGCTTATGATTACCTCTACGTGTTTATCCGATTGGTACTTGATTTCGATAGTACTTCCACCAACAAGTTGGCACAAAACACCTCTAATCAAAAATACAAAACTATAGAAATGTAGCTCTTGATGAGTGGAAGAAGATTAGTGAAGGCTTCAGAGGTTGGAAATGCAATTTCTAACTTTGAATCAGTTGTAGAACTCATGAACTTGAAAGCTTCTCCCTTTTTCTTTTTCTTTGGAGTTTTTCTGATTTTTCGTTGATATTATGAGGGGCTGCATGAATTTAATGAGGTTTGGGGGTGCTGAATGCTCCATTAATTACATGTGTCAAGTGCATAAAAATCTAGGGTGTCCGGTGCTCTTTTTGGAAATTATCAGGTATCCGGTGATTCGATATGCCAAATGCTCTTTCTTGAGATTGCAGGGTGCCTAATGCACCTTCTCAAAAATTGTCTCCCTTTCTCCTCTATTATGCTTGACTAACTTTATTGGCTAGGGAAGAGGAGGCCTGATGAATTCATCCAGCTTCTGATACAAGTTTAAGAAAATCGGGTATATAGCAGGACTGGAAACTGGAGAATTATACTGGCTATTCTTTATATCCATGATATATACCTATAAATGCCTTCATATGATTGGTTAATTAGAGAAGAAGTCAACAAGTTATTTTAATAAAGCTACCTTTTGATACAGGGCCGCTCAGTTTTGCAATACGCGTCATGCTCCTCCTTGATTGCTACCATATGTCTTGGAGACCGCTCGGAGGATGCCATATGTCCCGGTGACCATGAAATAGTGCACTTACCCCTGAGTGTCTTAAACATTTGACACCAAGTTGGTGCCTCCTCAAAAACGTAGGGTACATGAACCTGCCCTAAAAATGCCATATGCGTACCCACACTGGCATATTTTATTTGACTGATTAGCCCTATATGTCTTTGACTTCAAGAATGTGCCACATATGTACCTGTGTGGCGTAAGATGGCATCATATACCTCAAAAACTACCACATGTGAGCCTGTGTATCTTATGGCATACCGAGTATACAGAGACACTGATAACTTTCAATCGACCACACACACAAATTGCCACTTCTCATTGCGCCCACTCACAAAGCTTCTTCATACATGTGGGATTCAAATGGCACCACACATGCCTTTAGGTGTCACCAAAATGGTGCCAAATGTGCCAAAGTGCCCATACACGGCACCTTATGTCTGACTACTTATACGCTCTGAGGCTTATGGAATCAGGAAACTTAGTCTCAACCATAGGGCTGAATCAAATAGTCCCATGAAACTCATGCTATTGTTGGGACTCTTACCAAACTCGGCATAGTAGTTTTCTTGACTTAGGCTTATTCTCAAGCCTATAGGCTTAAAATTTGGGATATTACACTAAATACACAACCACATTATTAGAGCCATGATAGAAAGTCATTACTTATGACTTCTCTTTATTACATAATCTTTATAACTCTTGTGTTATGTTGAATAAATATCCAACATAAGACACATTGTCTCTAATATGGTCATATTGGGTTCTAGAACATGTCCCTATTCTATAGATCTATACTTGTCACAATTTACCTCAAATGCCAGAATTTTGTGGATCAACTCTAATATGCTAGATTGGTCCCCTAACTTTGAAAAAATCGTAACTTATTTTAGGGAACTCCAAATGGGATAGTTCTAGTTTCTATGTAAAGCTATTTAAGTACTCTTTAAACTAAAAAATATCACCCGGTGTCAATTATAGGTACAAAAGTCCAGAAACCTCAAACAATCCTCACTGAAACAAAAATCAATCCAGGTTTAATGTCCACATTCAAAAATTCATATCTTATAATATACAAATCCAAATGACACATATTATATATCAAATTAAAGCTTAGGACGTCTACTATGAATCTGAAAAATGTCATCACTATTGGGCATGATTTAACTATTCAAAATCTCACTATACACAAGCTACCCCAAGAAAACAAAATCTGGCAGTAACTATCCTCAAGTTCCTAAAGTTAGGGTTTCCTACCTAATCATCCAAAAATCATACCACAAGCTATTCCCACACAATTTTGTGTGCAGAATCTATTGGAAACCTCAAAATTACCAAAATCACATTCTTTCCCTTAGATTCATGCTTGACTACTTTGACCCTAAATCACTATAAAGTGATTTCTTACAATTTTAACCACAAGACTAGTTATGTATCATCATTAAACCTTGTTTAACATCAAATTCATAATCATAGGATTATCATAAGCCTCAAACCTCTCTAGGCTGAAATCAGAGGGATGCCAAAAACATATGAAAACTTAATAAAATCGCAAGCTATTTGGTTCAAATTGAAGCTTATATGTACCTCTACTCAATTAAAAAACCAGTTCTCGATTTTGACAGTACTTCCACAAACTAGATGACACTAAACACCTCTAATAAAAAATCCAAAACCATAGAAATGTTTCTTTCCATGAGAGGAACAACGTTAAAGAAGACTCTGGGAGATAGAAACACGATTTTAAAGGTGAAATCTGCTCCAAAGCACTTAGGATTCTTAAGTTTCTCCACCTTCTCTCCCCTTTCATTTTCTTATGATTTTCTCTAATTTTTCCCCATTCCCACTTGCTGGCTGAAATGAATAGGGCCTTAAGAGGTATTGGATTTGATTTAATGACATGTGTCCAACTACTAAAATATCCCAGGGTGCCCATTGCTCTTTTCCTCAAACTTAGTTAACTTAACCACCTAGAAATTCACCTGAGTTGCTTGAAAAAGGTCAAGGAAAATGATATGTGTCAAATTATATTGTCCCCCTTACCTTTTTATCTCTTGGCTGACCTACCTAGGCTTTAGGGGAGGATGTTTGATGATTTCTCTAACTTTCGTGTATGGTGTTCCGGTTTGTCAGGTACATGACTAGATTAGAGACTAGTGAATTCCCCTAACTATTGTGCTAGGTGGCGTCCCACTAAAGTGCCAACATAAAAGTCAAAAAGCTACTTTATGAATTCATAACCTACAATGCGCCATGTGTCTCTTATGTGGGCCAGGCTCTTTCTCTTTCCTTCTCTTTCTCTCTCTTAGCCGTGTACTTTATCAGGGGAAGGGAAAATATGATGAATTCCCTTGACCACTGAGGCTAGGTGGGTCTTCATGTTAGTCAACTCGAAAAAATTCAAAAAGTGGCTTTAATAAAGCCACTTTATCATTAATCATTGCTTTTACTTTATTAAAGCTACTTTATATGGAGTTACTCGATTTTGGGTCACGTGTCCCTATGGGCTCAAGATCTTGCGAAGTATCCATGTAAACCCTCAGATGGAGCCACATGGCCTAGGACTTAGGGAATTGCCAAATGTATATCGGTGCATCTTGGAAAAAGTAGGATATAGACTTGTGGGCCCCATATGGAGCCATATATACCCTTAGTGTCCCATCAAAATAGCGCCTAAGTGTGCCAATGCACATTTGTACTGGTATATTCTATCTAAACAACTACACATTATGCACACCAGTTACTAAATGTCAGTATGTTATATGTTGGACCCTTATGGCGCCACAAATACTTGTGTTTGGCATTCAAAGTGGTGCCAAGTGCCTTTCTACCCGCTAAGGGTGCCACATATACTCAAGTACATACGTCGGTCTATTTCTTTGGCTAACTACAAACTCTAAGCCCTCATATCATCAGGAAAACCCTTCTCTTCCTATAAAATAAATCACAGAATCCCCAAAAGTTTTTCTATCTCTAGTTATTCTTGGGACCCTTCCTAAATTGTGCTTAGTAGTCTTCCTGGTATAGGCTTATTGCCAACTCTCTAGGGCAAAAATTCACTATATTACAATTCTCCCCTTGTTTAATAAATTTTATCCTTGAAATTTCATATATCGTATAGTATTCATCTATACCTTAGATAATCATTTTTAAACACTCAGTCTATCCCTTTTCTATGTATCTTGCTAAGCACGCTACCTAAATCACCATATCCTTAAAGATCTCTGATGGTATTCAGCATTCAGCATTCACATCCAACATTCTCATTCATTCAGTATACAATATCTAGCAAAAGTTCTAAGACAGGACCCACTGGCCCACTCTAACAATGCTTAGTTACACAGGCCTCACTGCCTCTTTGGATTACTACCCAGTATACATAAGCTTTACAGCCTATTCATTATGGCCTCACTGCTTATTTCATTCCCATAGTACTTGGTATTCTAGTCTTACTACCTAGGGACACAGCCCTGTGCTTTACGCACTTACAGGTCTTACTACCACATGCTATAACCTAGTACAGGATGAATGTTTTGCCAGCCTAAAGATATATTATGGACATATTGGTCCAATATCATAGCGCTAGGCAATGTAGGTCTTATAGCCTAGGGCCTCTAATAAGATGCACTTATGGGACTTACTGCCTTCCTGGCTTATAGCCCAGGGCCTCCGGCCCATACAAAGTTGCACAATGAGTCTTATCACCTTAAGCCTGCGCTCGTCACAATTTTAAAACAATCTGTCAGCCATAGGACATACTAGTCCAATAAGGTCTTATGGCCTCAGGACATACCATCTACAGGACACACATTCCATCATATTTTTTGAATATATATCGAGACTAACTACCTCAAGCCATCGAGCCCACTAGGTATTCTGAATTCATTCTAGGCTCTACTTCTTACTACTCAAGCCAATTATATACTAATGTAGCCTAAAGCATGCAAAAAAAAACCATCCATTCTCAAGCATTCTCATTCTGTTACAAGACCTAATCGGTCTAGTTCAGCATTCATAATCATTCATAAGACTTAACTGGTATATCAGGTTTGACAACTTGCTTCAATTAACAATCCCATATCATTTCTAAGGTTTTCCGCCTGTTTTGGGCTTTCAACCGGTATCATTTGAATAGGTCTACCAGCCTATAGACATACTAGTCTAACAGGACTTAGGGCTTTATATTGAATGCCTCTACTGGCCTATAGACACACTGGTCCAACAGGACCAGGGCTTTTTATTGAATACAAATAAGGCCTAACAACCTAAGGACATGCCGGTCTAATAGGTCTTACTACCCACCTTATATTCATGAAACGAATATAATTGATGGAAAACACAAACATATAGAGCCATTACATAAGATATGAGAGCAAGAGTTGGTTCCCTCTATCCCATTAAGCCTATTCTTTCTTGATTCCCTTTCTCATCTTTTCTCTCTACAAACAGTACTAGAGCACCCCATGGCGATTCACTGGGTCACATAAATCCTTCTTTTAAAGAAACCCATTTAGTGTGGGACTTGTTACAATGCACTACTCTCCAGAGTTGGCGTCCTGTGGCTTCTCGCTATGGTACTGTACTTAGTGCTTCACTCAATCACCTGACTGGTCGACCCCTCCTGTCACAACTCTCCTTAAGTAGCACTCTCTGGTTAGCCATCTCTTAACATAAGTACCATTGATATAAGACCCAAAGCCTCATAAGGTCCCCCTTCTCTAACAGTTCTACAATGTACTTTCTTTAATTCCGCCATCTCATCTAGGGTCATTTTGTATAGACTTTTGATACGGTCTAGCTCCAAGCATATTTGCAAATTCAACTTCCCATACCGGGTAATCTACCCATGTCATATAGGGAATCTGTAAGCCACTTGTACATTTTATTCTCTATCTCAACCATGAGACCATAACTCATGGCTTTTCTCATTATTTCTATCACTTTTTTCTATCAGGAAATAAACTCTCGTTCATTCTTTCTATAGAAATATTATATAATCAAGATCTTTCTCTATGCTAGATTAGCTACTAGCAACTTCCAGAAACTTCATACATATTTGTACTATTTCTAGTACCTCAAATCATTCAAGTCAATTCAAATGCCTAACTAATTAAGGCAGCTATTATTTGATTCTTAGGTCATAATTCATTCTATTACCATTCTTAAAACCTTAACATTAGCTGAGCCGAAAAATTAGGTTTCCTCAATTATACCCAACATGCGTGCTATAAATCGTTAAGATTTATCATTCTTATTCTAATCCTCATACATTTGGATAATATTCTCACAACATCAGCTTTATTCATGACATTCTAATTCTTCCTCAATCCTTAATATCATAAAGGCATATTTAGTTCATCATTCTTTCAAATCAAAGACAATCGCCGCCAGCTTTAATTAATGAGTGGGGTATTCTATCTTATGAGACTTCAACTACCAGGGGCATATACCACCTTTCTACCCTCCTACACTGGGAATATCCCAATCCCCATATATTCATTTCACTGCAACCTATATAGGTTGCTTCATTTGCAAACCGCTCAGGTCATATCATTGAAGACTACTCAGGTCATATCTCTACAGACTACACTAGCCACACTAGGATCTGGGATATTAATACTGGTGCAAATTTCAGCCCCTCCCTTAACTCTATAAAGCTCCTTTCACATTTAACATCCCATAAAACATCAAATTTTTTAATTCACATGAGCTTTATCAATGGCTAGGTGATTTAGGAGTCAGGATTTCTCCCTGATAATATTAGGCAAGACCCAAAAAACTATGTATCTCTATAACATTTTTTGACCTCCTCTAGTTGAATACTATCTATACCTATATACCTTTAAATATGATTCATCTAACTAAGATGATCATCAATCATGGAGAAATCTCAAGGTAATCACTATTCCTCAAGTCTCTATAACCTTACCAACTTAACTCCTAGGAGGTCACCCATCTCGAGATTACTCTCACCAAAGCACACTTAACAACAGAGTTCTGTAGGAATCTAGGTAACATGCCAATTCGTCATCAGATTCACCGGTGTTCATACCCTTCTCAACTGGGTATACATCACTATTGCTATGTTTCGTTCTCTATATATAGCTCCGCCCCTTCCTTTAGTAGGGGGATCTATAGTCAACAGGTTCACTGATATACGACTCTACCCTTCCCCTATACCAGCTTGTCAATAAGTAGGAGGGGGAAATTCTATTTCTCTGGATTCATCTATCACCCATAATTCTTAATCCTAATATCACTTAAGATTATGACAGTATCAACTTGGATACTATTCACACAAGTAGAGCAACTTGCCAAATGCCAGAAACTTTGCTCTGATACCACAAGTATAACACTTGTCTCTAAACCCCTTTATTATGCACCACAGAAGCACAACGACTTATGGGAATGTTAGTTAAAGCCCTCAAACCTGAAACTTAAGCTTCAATTATAGGGTCACTATTCATTTGGTAAAGAACATATTTACCAAATTGTTTTTTTTCATACGGGGTTACTAACTTTGCTCCATTCATTATTATCAGAGTATTTCTCTGCTTATTAAATCGCTCTGCTTACTAAACTAATGGGCTCATATCGTGAGATTACCTGTTCCTAGTTCAATCGATATGTCATACAGGTTATACATTTAACAACTTCAAACGTTAATATTTACATAACAGATTAGCATATATAAAGCCTCAACTCTTCACTGCAACTTCTTCTAGCACATCATTCTCCATCCCTTTTCTGCACTTATATGCCTATATGGTTGGTTGAGGGAGGGTGAGATTTGGGGGAATCTCAGTAGCAAACAGTACTACTTATCATGCAAGATAAATGCTTAATCCATGATATGCTTGCCTACATAAATTCATATCAACATAATTGTAATATCCCAAAAAGTGATTAAGGGATAATGACTTTAAAAGTAGATGTAATTATTGTTGAAATAACACTTTTAGAGAATATGTGATGGGAATTTGGATATTTTAATGATTCCAATGGCTTCCTTGTGAAAATTCATGTGGGGAGAGTGTTTATTGTGAAATTGGAAATGGGAAAGCATGACCATGGATTTGGTTGTGGGATTACCCAGGATCAGAAACTATGATGCGATCTGGGTAATTGTGGATCGGTTAACGAAGTCAGCCCACTTCATACCAAACAATGCTGGTTATTCTCCTGATAAACTAGCGGAGATTTATATCCGAGAGATTGTCAAACTTTATGGTGTTCCGAAAAACATCATTTCCGATCGAGATCCACGATTTACTTCGAAGTTTTAGAAAGCATTGCATGAAGCCTTAGGTACTCAACTGAGATTCAGTAAGGCTTATCATCCTCAAACGGATGGACAATCTGAGAGAACAATTCAGACGCTGGAAGATATGTTGCAAGCTTGTGTTCTCGACTTTAAAGGAAGTTGGGATCGTTTCCTTCCACTGGCTGAGTTCGCTTACAACAATAGCTATCATGCGAGCATCCAAATGGCTCCGTATGAAGCGTTGTATGGAAGACGGTGTCAATCACCTTTATGCTGGAATGAATTATCCGAAAGGAAGCTTTATGGGCCAGATTTGGTTGATCAAACCTCAGCACAGATTCGGATCATTCGTAAGAGGCTCCTTGCAGCGCAGAGTCGACAGAAAAGTTACGCTGACAAGAGGAGAAGGCCTCTAGAATTTGAGGTTGGTGATCACATATTCCTGAGAGTATCACCAATTACGGGCATTGGGTGAGCCATCAAGAGGAAGAAGCTGAGCCCGCGATATATAGGTCATTTTGAAATCCTTGAGAGGATTGGGCCTATTGCTTATCGAGTAGCCCTACCCCCAAACTTGAGCAGACTCCACGATGTGTTTCATGTTTCCCAACTGAAGAAGTATCAACCGGATCCATCTCATATTGTTGAATATGAAGAAGTTGAGTTACAAGACAACTTCACATATGCGATAGAGCCAGAACAGATCATTGATAGAGAAGAACGACGGCTCAGACACTGAAGCATTCCATTTGTGAAGGTGATCTGGAAGGGAATGACTCAGAGGGAAGCAACTTGGGAAGCACAAGCAGATATGCGAAGACGTTATCCAGAGTTTATGGCTCAAGTTGTGTGACAAATTTTGAGGACGAAATTTATTTTACAGGGGGAGAAATGTAATATCCCAAAAAGTGATTAAGGGCTAATGACTTTAAAAGTGGATGTAATTATTGTTGAAATAACACTTTTAGAGAATATGTGATGGGAATTTGGATATTTTAATGATTCCAATGGCTTCCTTGTGAAAATTCATGTGGGGAGAGTGTTTATTGTGAAATTGGAACCATTGGGAACAATTGTGCAAAAGTTGAAACTCTGTACAGGGCAGCCGATTTGTATGGACGTTTTAAATAGGCAAATAGTGTCTAAAAATTCTGAAATTTTCCATTCTTATATTTCACATGTCAAGCTTCAAAATGGACATATAATTTGTATCATTTTGATTTTTGAGCTAAGAGTTATGGATTTTTGAAGTTTGCCCAGCGAAATTAAGTATTTTCTGGAACAACATGTAAAGATTGAAATTCTGGGAATTTTGTGATTCCATGCAGAAAAATTATATATTTTTCCTTAAACCTAGACTCAATAAGGGTTCCATAGGCTTTGGAATCACTCTAATTCAAGTTTTCTAGAATTAGTTATGATTTTTCAAAGTTTGGGCAGAAATCTGCCAGAATTTCTGAAAAATCCGAAATTGTTGGAAATTAATCATTAATTAAATATCATATAACATATGATATTAAATAACATCAGCCTTCCTTCTCCAGACATTTTCGTGCTGTTCCAGACCTGAAACAAGAGAGAGAAGGTGAGAGAGTTTAGAGAGAGAAAGGGAAGAAATCTCACAAGGTAAGCCGATTTCTTCGGCGATTTAGCTCCTAACGCGTATAACTCCGACTCTAAGCTACTCCTCTTTATTCTTTAAGGTTTTGAAGCAAATAATTTCTTGTTCAAAGAGGCTAGGGTTCAACCAAATTTGGGAAAAGCTAGTGGGAGCTTGAGGTAACTTCCAAACTTTCGTATATTGCTTATTCTGGCTGCTGTGGGCAATTTAATCGGTGAAATTTCACCGTATTGCCATTGGTTTTAAAGTTTGGAAATCATATGGCCTAGGGGTTATGTTGCCCAAATTGGGTCTTAATGTTAGTTTTAACCTAATGTAATGGTTAATCAAGTGGTTAGGAGTAGAAAGGAACGCGTTTACGGAGCCGAAATCGTAAAACCCCGATTTTCCCCGGAGAACTCATAAATTTCGGCCAGCTCTAGAAATGGGTCTTAGAGTTGGATTTTCAATGATTTTATGGTTCCATTGAGTTCAGGGGTGAAAATTAGGTGGGGTTACAGTTGGTCACTTTTTCGAAAAAGGCCGAAAAAGCATAATTACGAAAACGCCCCTAAAACCCTTAAAGTGGGGCTGCCAAGGGTAAATTTGTAATTTAACATTGAATTTGATAATTCCGAGTACGAAAATGGATTCCTTGGGTGGAAATATGTTAGGATAGCCCAGATTAGAATTTCGGGAAAAGTGCAACCGGACCGGGTAAGGCGGGCCCGGGCCGGGTCCCCGGGGGTAGTTTTGTAAATTTTCATTATAGACTCATATAACCCCAAGTAACACTATGGAAGTGTCTAAATGGTGCATTTGGAATTTTAGGATTCGATATTTGCCGCCCTGGGAGCCAACTGCGCCGAAGGACGTCAGGAAAGGACAAGGTAGTGACTCTCTATCTCTCTTATACTTTGTGTATAGCTGTCATTTACAGCGCAAGCTGTCGTTATTGTGATTACAGCATAAGCTGTCGTGATGTTGATTACTGATTACAGCGTAAGCTGTCGTGATGTTGATTACAGCAAGAGCTGTCGTATTGTGTATACAGCCGTGAGTGTTGTCGTTTGTGGTGAAAACCATGTATCTGTGAATTGCTGCTGCTGTTGCTGTTTGTGATTTATGTACATGCTTTATGTTTATGCATTGTGTGAGTGGTTTGTTACTACTAACATTCTCTCGAATCTCATTCTTTCCTATGACTAACATTTCAGACAGGGCATGTGGCTCAAAGGAGAAGCAGCCAACCCGGAGCAATTAGGACCCTTGGGGGTATATAGTTGAATTGGAAACATTGGTTATGTATTTTGAACTCGGGATTACTGTATATTCTGAATCAGGAACACTACATTCGATTTTGGTTGTGTAATCCCCTAGTGTATACTTATAAACCTTCAGGTTTTTATGCATAGAACCCGGGAGTTGCTGGGGATGCGGTTATAGACTCTGATATGATTGAATGTACATTAACTGCACAGGTAATTATATTCAAATTTTGAAATTGAGACCTGGATGGGAAAAAGAGTTTTGAAAGTTTTGTAAAAATTTTACTGTGAGACAGAAAGTTTAAAACGAGGTTAAAGCATCCAATGGTCTCTAATCCGATTTAAATATGTGTTATCGAATTATAATTACGTGTTTAAAGTCAAGGGGTTACAATAATGACATATCCATATGCTCAAGGCTTCATACAACATACTCATGGCCATAGCATAAAGAGAAATAGAGCTTCAATTATTCAAATATGCTTCACATAATGCAGTAAAGCAATCATATATATCAGTGCATAAGCATATGCATCAATTACATAAAGTTAGGTAAGTTTTAATACCTTTTTCTTTATATCCTCCTCTTATTCCCTTTTCTTCTAACCTTTAAAGTTGCTTAAAGAACCTTCCATTCTTGTCTTTGACATCTCATGGACCTAGGTACACCACCATATCATTAGAGCCATGACAACATGTTATTATTCATGACTTGTCCTTCTTACATAATCTTTATAGCTCTTGTGTTATGTTGAATAAATATCCAACATAAGACACATTGGTCTCTAATGTGGTGATATTGAGTTATAGAACATGTCACTATTCTTTGGACCCATGCTTTTCACAATTTTTCTCAAATGCCACAATTTCGTGGGTCAACTTTAATTTGCCAAATTTGTCACCTAACTTCGAAAAAATCATAACTTTTTCCAGGGAACTTCAAATAGGATGGTTCCAACTTTTATGTAAAGCTATTTAAGTCCTCTTTAAATGAAAATATCACCCAATACCAATTATAGGACCAAAAGTTTAGAAACCTCAAACAATCCTCACTGCCACAGAAATCATTCCAGATTTAATGCCCAACTTCAAAAATTCATATCTTACAAAGAGGATGACTACTCAGGAAAGGAGTTTCCGTTTCTATTGTCAGACTACTCAGGAATCGAGAAAGTAATGGTCAGGACTAAGAGGATGACATTATCCATTGCTCATCCTTGACCGATATATCGCGTGACAAAAGGGACATGACATGATTGTATGACAGGTTGCATCGTGTTAACGATCCTTATATGAGTTGGGTAGTTGTAATGTCTTGCTAGAGGCCACTTGCGACTTGTGGGTTAGTATAGTTATTGGCCCACTACCAACTTCGTATGGGCTTACAGGGTCTCACACAAGAATGACCCAACACGAGATAATGTTTAATCTAGGGTGGATGAATTTTATATTAATATATATATCATATAAAATTTGTTAATAGTATTATATATACATGTATTTTTGAAATACATATTCTATATAAATGTATATATAAATTATATGATATTATTATATTGTGTTAGTTTTAAATTTAATTCTAAAAAGATAAATTAGATTTAATAACTAACATGATAGAGATATAGCACCTCAGATTTAATTTATGAAGATAAATTAAATCTAATGTCTCTTTATTTGGATTAAATAAATAGGTTAAATTACAACATTTGGACTGATTTAATTTAAATTGAATTTATTTAATTAGCTCATCAAGATAATTAATTGTTAATTAATTTCAAAATTAATAAAGATTAATTTTTGAAATTCAAATACAACCCTCATAGATTGTAAACTTGATAGAGTAGATATACTCATACACGGATGAGAATTTAGAGCTACAAGGGAAACCCTAGGAGACATTAGAGGCGCTAGCATGTAGTCTATGTTGGAGAGCATTCATGTAGATACCGGTAGAGGGAGTGGACCTGACGTGTTGGCTCCTAGAGATAGAAAACCCAAAATTGAAAAAGGTACAAATCTTTCTAACTCAATTTAAATGCACTGTTGATAGATCCTCGATTAGGATTGGCAAAAATTTTTAAATTCTTTTGCTGTGCCTACCGATCCTACCAAAGCTTTGATATTAAGATGGTACAAATCTACAAGGGAAGATCCCACGAACCCACAACCAATATGAGTTATACTCATCCCAAAAAAGCTAAACAAATATCTATGATCCACTTGAACACTGGAGCATGAAAGAACAAGGACCCTAAGTGTTAGAAGGCACCATAAGGTTGATCAAGCCTTGATAAGTCTATTAGTTCAGTGAAGATCTCTAGAGAGAATCCAGTCTTTACACAAAGCGAATAAAACAACTTTTAATTTCTCAAAAACCAAGTCTTAAATCTGCCAACTACTTAATAATTTTTGCACAAATAAAATCAACAAAATGTAATAAGCATCTAAAGCTCAAAATGTGCTTATTTAGGCCCAAATAAGTCCTCCTATATGTAGCATTAGTTCCAAGCTCTTCAATTTCAACACTCCAAGCCTAAAACTTGATCAATATCTCCATTTGGAGCACATATAAAATTAGTGATATTTACAACATTTTTGTCTAAATGTGATCTGATTGCCACTTGCTTTGTCTAGGTCTCTTGTACTAGCCCATTTAATGTTTCCTTAATTTGTTTGGCTCTTACTCTTATGATTGGTCCACTTGGAATTTACAAAGGAACACTTGAATTTGAACGCACAACTAATCATGTTAGAATGTGAAACGAGGGTTTCAAGAGAAAGAGTTCCAAAGAATCAAACAAGGAGTCTAGGTAAGTGGTAATTATTGATGCATTGATGTCACCTTAATGTTATGCATGATGTTGATCATAATAGATTATGTTGTTTTTGAATTTGTGTGATTTTGGGAAGTAATATAAGCTAGGGAGGGTGCTGCCAAATTTTGAGCTAAGTTTAGAAAGCTTGATTTAAGATAAATCTTGATTAAGGATGTGATTAAAGATAGAATTATGTTAGTTAATGGAATAAAATGGTGAAAAGTCATTTTCTTTTTCCCCATAAAGTGGTTAAGCCAAAACAAGGCAAAAAGAAAGAGATGGAATTCAATTGTTTTGATGCTTCTAATGAGTCCAAAATGAAATGTTGTGTAGGATTTAAGTGAAAAACTAAGTTTGGAAGCATTGAAATCTCAAATGGTGATTTTGTGCCATAAACCCCTTATGTTATAGTTTTGATTAGATTAAGGGATGGGAATTTAATTTCATTAAATTAATATTATAAATAGATTCTAAATGCAAAATCATGGGGGAGAATCATGTAGAATTAAATTTGAATGAATTGGACAAAGATCCAAAGTTTAAGAGTTAAGTATGGGAGGAGCTATTTTATGCATGCTTTAAGTACGAGTTTTCAATAGATAATGATGTATCTTATGTTATGTGATTATCTAGGCTTTTAAATTTTCCAAGATCCTAGAAAACTAAGTCAAGAGGAAAGTAAGTACAAGAGAATGAAGAAAGGAAAGCAGAAAAAGAATAATAAAGCTTCAAGGTAACAAACTTTACCTTACTCTTATATGCTTGGTTGTTGCTTACATGAATTGACATGTTTGTTATGTTTATGTGTTTATGTAATTATGTAGAATCATGCATTCATATATGTGATTATGTTTGGGATAAATCATAGGCCTATGTGTTTTTGCTATTAATGCATAATAGTGTTAAACATGTCATTACATGATGAAGTTGTAAAGTTGTAATCATGTTGTGAAGCTAACCTTTTCCATATATATTTGAGTAGTGGTGAATGTTCGTTATTGAGATTATTTGAATCTTACCCCAATAACTAACCATGCTAGGTTATGAGCCTCCAAAGGAAGAGCACTAGGTAGAATCAAGGGAAAGTGGATTGAGCCATTAATTCTTATGGCGTTACTTTACTAATGTTTTAAAATGTATAACAATTACCATTTGTTGTGTAAATCCAATTGAAGTCTTGGCAATAATATTTGATATGTAATGATGAATTAGAAGTAATTATATACCTATGTATGGCCTTGGAAGCATGATTTTAATATATGTGATAATGACTATCCATATTAGGTTACTTTTAGAGCATGATCAATGTTTGATTGCCTAATATAGAGTAAATGTACTCTAATGCATATAATAATTTTTTTATATGAAGGAGACACATGGAGTTTTCCAAAAAGTCCTAAAATAATTCAATTAGATATGTGAAGCTTAAGTTATGAATTCTTGAAATTGAGTCACAAAATCTATCCAAAACAGTGTAAGTTTATACATTGAATAAACTGTATCATCTAGGATAGTATCACACTAGAATGATGTTTTTATCAAATAAAGGACTTCAAGATCTTGTAAGAATTCAGGAGCACCCCCTTATACAATTTTTCTAGATTTAGCTATCAATTTTTAAAGTTGGACTACCAAACTGGAAATGCAAAATGAATAGTAACCCAAGGATAAATATACAAGTTTTAGTCTATGGTCTTTAACTATCAATTCACCAGAACCATAGCACTTCTGGATGTGTACTAATAGCATCTAAATTGAGGATGTGACACTACACTTTACATAGGGGCAAAGAATCCTACTATCATTTGGGCAGTTATGCACAAATGCAAAGTCCAAGAAATCTCCTACCCCTTCCCAATAGGCTTTGGATACCTAATCCGTAGACTACCACTACTTATTCATAGACCCTATCTAGCATAAATTATTTAGGTAAGAAATACCTTAATTAACACTTATTAATCATCCTTTAAGAATAAATTCTTCAAAATGTATAAGGAAAGAAAAACCATGAACCTTAATGTGAACCTTTTAGGTAAAGGACAAAAACAATGAGATTGAATGGATGCCTTGCACGGATAAAACAGAGCAGTTAGAAACATACATGTAGCTCGATTAGCAGAAAAATCTGAGAAAAAACTAATGACATTTCAATCCCATTGTTACAAGGAAAAGGGAAAGGGAGAAGGTTTCAACTCATAGGGAGAAGGGAATGACAAATGAAGCTAACCTACTTTGAATCAATGGTGAGAGCAGAGCAGAGACCAATGAACTTGCCTTATAAGAGAGATGTGCAGCTAGGCCATTCAAAAATCTTTATACATTAAAAGCGTATGGCATTATCCTCACCAAAGGAGTGGCCGACTAAATCATTTGAGTTGATGATAGGATCATGGGCAACCTCAATCTCATACTCATCAAGAATGAGATTGACCTTCTTATTCATACTCTAGAGATATTTAGTGGTTTTCCTCATGGGCTAGTCAATATGTTTTATGTGTTACATCATTGCCTTCAGTTGAGGAAGCAGATGATGTGGAAGGGGAGGTAAAGGTGGAGGAGGAGCATGAGGTAGAGTTAGAGGTGGAGGAGGAGGCAAAGGATGTGGAGGCTAGGGAGGAGGAATAGGTGGTGGAGGTTGGGGAAGAGGATTTGGAGGTAGAGGTACTGGAGGTGGAGGTGGAGGGTGAGGCTGCGGATATTTTGGTAACTCTTCAGCAAGGTACTTCACCATTTCGATTGAGAGAAGAGAAGAGGATGAGTGAGAAAAAGTATGAAGCAGATAAGGAAATGGGGAGTTTAAATATATTAGAAATGACGGGTAAGAACCGTTATTTTTGTTTTCAATACATGACGATTAATAATTACAACTACTACATCTTTTTCGCGAATTTTGTTGGATATGATTAGTTTTGATGATGTGAAAAATAGATGCCAAGTATTAAGAGCAAAAAGTTTGTATAATGCATTTTTCTCCTACATTGACTAATGACTATATTTAATATGAAATATCTTATAGATTAATCAAGCAAAGAAATAAGATATTAATTTGAAGTATGGAGAATGATCAAGATGAAGAATAAGAAGATATTAAGGAAAGAAGTTATGAAATAGAAAGAGAGCAAATCAGCTAAGCAAAGAAAAAAGATATCAAGTTGAAAGAATGATCAAGATATTGAAGAAAGAAGTTATCAAATAGAAGGAGAGCAAGAAAAGAAAATAAAGAAGATACTTAATTGGATTATTGTGAATTATCAAATAGAAGAACAAAGAGATTGAAGAGAGAAGTTATCAAACATAGGGAGAGAAAGTCAAGAAAAGAGAGAAGATATTGAGTTAAATTATTGAGAATAATCAAGAAGAAAAAGAGAAGAGATTGAAGAAAGAAGAACTTGTAAAATCTAATGAGAATATTAAGATTTAAATTTTCAAATTTGATATTGGAGGCCTCCATGCTCAATTGGACGTTGGAATGGCTCAATTAGAAGTTAATATGCCTTATAGAAAAGTTATACCAATTCACTCAAATAGCACCACCAGAGATGGATTTTTATGATCATTTGAGTGACCACTCAAGTGATAACCACTCTGTTTTGCTCTGTTTTCATTCAGTATAACAAATTTCCAGTATTTTGGTTATCTCTCCCAAACCACAAATCCGATCGAGGTGAAATTTGTTGCATATGAAACTAGACTTCTTATGCGATGCAAAAAGACTAAGATCAAGCTCAAATAGTTTTAGATGAAAGAGATATAAATTTTGAAAATTCACACTTGAATATGACCCCTTATTCCAAAAAACTAGTCACTCTTTATATCATAACTTTCAGATGACAATGCATTTTGGACTGAAACTTATTGCATAAAAACTTAGACTCCAAATTCAATTCAAAAAAAAAAATCAGACACCTGCTAGTCTTTTGACCATAACATTTAAAAGACAATAATTTTTGGACTAATTGTTTTTGCATTGAAAAATAGACTTAAAGAGCTTTCTGGATATAGGTCACTTACTATATTTAGAGTTAAAAGAGATTAGCAAATTACTTGAGTGATTAACCAAATCAAGGTCACTTTCACAGCACTAAAGTGATTCAAGAAGTGATTAGGTTTTTCACAACTACACTGGAGTGACCTTGTCTTTGATCATCACTTCCACATAACTTAAGTGATCTAAAGATTGATGCACTGTTCCCTTCAAAAATTCTAAGGGATCACTCAAATGAGCAATCGAGTGACGAGTCTTTACAGTTTTAACTGCCGCCTTAGATTTCACAATTCTCTTCCAAACTCATAAATTTTAAATATATTATTCCTAATCATTCTTAATCATTACTTATCAAGTTTATATGAATATTATAGATGATTAAAGCTCAATGGTCAAAAGCTACTTATTATCAGAAACTTCCAATGGTTATATTCTCAATAGGAAGAAGATTGATCCTAATCATCAAATGCTCTTCATCAACTATAGATAGAAGAAGCATTCAAAATTTGAAGTAGAGAGAGCTTGTGCCTTTACTATTAAAATGCCAACACTCTAACTCCAACATTCATCTCATATACTCTACATTTCTCAAAGCTTGTATCATTTACTTTAGAGAGAGTTTACTTATATTGTGCTTCAATTTTCATCTTAAACCACTTCTAAGAGAGATCAATTGTAATCTATTGTCAGAGAGATTGTATCCTTACGATGAGTAAGGGGGAGTGCTTGCTTCAGTAAGAGAATTGTAAAAGGCTTCACAAGTGCCCAACTAAATTGTGGGATTGTAGTAGTTCTCAAATACTCAGTTTAAACTTGAGATAGTAGATTGGAAATCTCAGGAGAATCATGGGGCCTAGATGTAGGTTATCTGGATAGAACCAAACTAGTATAAATCAATTCACTCCCCTCTTGGGTGTCAACCAATTCTAACAAATTCTGCCTTTTAATATATGACGCTGCGTATATTTAACCATTAAGTATTGGTGTTATATATTCATGTGCGTACTTCGCTTCGATATATATGACTCTTATTCACTATAACCGTTACTTATTTTGCATTATATATATGATTCTATAGTAGTGAATAAACACATTAACCATTGTACTTAACAATAATTTAGTTGTTAGAAAAAGAGAACTTCCTATACTTAAGATAATTAACTGCTTGACCATGTAGGAGGTAACATGTTAACGAACTAGATAAAGTCCTAAGTAGTTATAAACAACTATTTCCCATATCTAATAGCTTTATTACTTAATGGGCCATAAAGATAACACTCAAAATGTGTTTAATTAGAATGAACCACAAAATTATCAAATGTGAGCTTTAACTGTTTTATACTCTTATATTAAAAAATCATCATTCATTGAGCCATCAAATATCATTATCTCTATCCTTTGAGTATTAGTGCTTCAATGTGCTCATCTTGCTCCTAGAGAGAGAGTTTCACTGAGTAAATCGTTTTATCAATAATATTTATAAAGATAGGATTAGGTATCCCTAGTTAGAAATCAATGTTATTATCTTTTGGAGTGATTATCAAGAGTGAGGCATCTATGACGTGTTTTACAAAGAAGGATTGTAGTATTGTTTCACAAAAACATAGTTCAAACTCTTGGTAGTTAGTGAATTAAATCCCAAAATTAAAGGTTTTGAGAGCGAGACTGAATGTAGGCTCAACTGAATATAACAAAACCATTATAAATTACTATTTGCATTTTCTCTATCCTTAATATCTTCATATTTCCGGCACATATTGTTCATATACTCTAAGAGTAATTTCAAATTATTTTCAAGATTCTACAATTCCCTTTGTAGAAAGTACTTAGATATTCAAACAAAAATTAAACACTCAATTCACCTCATCTTAGGTGTGTGGCCATATCTAACATTTAGTAGCGAGCAAAACTCTCTTGCATAAAAGACCTATAATAGTCAATCCATCAAATACAAGTAAGAGATGTTAGATTTCACTATTAGTTAAAGTTTGATGGATAAGGTTAAGCCCAAGCCCATTTTAAGAAGATATGCTTAACTCTCGCTCAAGGGAATTGATTCATGCATTTCTATCTCCTTTTCTTAAGTGGACTCATATGTATCTATATATATATCCATACAAAAGGAAGGCCCTACTTGTAATAGAATAAAATTTAATTTATTAAGGATTAGGTCAAGGGTGTGTCTGGATAAATTATATACATATGTGCCAGAAAAAAATGACCCATTAAAATTAATGTTTATATAAAATTGTATAAGGCCTTACCAAAACTTTGGACAGGAAAACCACAAATCTATGCGTGTGTAATATCCCAAAATTACTCAAGGGTTAAATGTATAGAATAGATGGTGGGATTAATGATAAAAGTACCCCTGAAAATTTTGTTATGACTTTAGTTCCGATTAACTTGAGATAACTACTTAGTCTTTTTGCCTAAAGTCAAAAATGACCAAAGGACTAATTTGAGCATGAGAAGAAGGGGGAAATGGCATATGGAAGAGAAATATGAGGAGAGCATTTATTTGGTCATAATACGAAACACATGAAAGTATTATTGTCCAAACAAAACAAGGGGAAGTCAACAAGTCAAATTATGCTAATTTAACGTTAAACTATATTATTCAAAGAGATATTATAAGAGATCATTTTTCCTCTTCAAAGATCCATATTTTTGTGTAGGATATGAGAAAAAGCAAGAGGGAATAATACTTGACTCAAAATGAAAGCAAGAGGAGACAATTTGACCATGTTATAAAAGGATGATGACTTAGTCAACAATTGCAACTAAAGAAAGCAATATTATTTGAGAAGGCAATTTGTGATACTTCAACAAGATATTTCCTCTTCCAAACACATGAACACAATGGTATGACATAAGGGATAAGAAAAAGGAGATGACTAAGGTCAACAAGGTCAACTTTCTCATGCTAAAAGCAATATGAAAGGAGGTAAAATATGATAAATTAAGAAACTCCTTTTGATCCGGACTTGGCTTACGTCCTTTTCTTTCAAAGAAAAGGATGGTCCTTTTCTCTCTGTGGGCCGTCCGATTGAGATCTCAACGGTCCAGATTTAATATATTATAAAAATATTATTATTATATTAATTTATTAAAAATATTATTATAAAAATATATTAAATCTGGACCGTTGAGATTTCAATCGGACGACCTACAGAGAGAAAATGACCATCCTTTTCTTTGAGAGAAAAGGACGGAAGCCATTTCCTTTTAATCCTTCAATAGCTAATATTTTGGTCAACAATTATAGGCCAAACATAAGATGATATCGTAAATAAAAAGGGCCATATTTTCGTATGATATGAAGGAGGAAGAGAAAAGATGATGACATCAAGCAGTTGGCACACATTGATATAATAAAACACTATATGTGGATAAAGTGAATTAATTTTAGCCACACCTTTTCTCCACCTTTTGTTCATAATTTTGGTTGGTTCTTAAAGGGATAAGGGACACAAAAATCTGATCATTCATCACTCATATTCTCTCTCTTCAAGTCAGTTTTGGGAGCTACCATATGAAGGAAGAAGATGCAAGGTTATAGGTGAGATCTTTTCTCTTGATTTTCACCTTCTTAACCTCTTCTATGGCATAAAAGTTCTTCATAAACATTGATCCTCTTGATGAGAGCTTCATTTCTATAGTTTTAGAATTTCAAAGGGAGGTGTTTTGAGATTCCTAGCAAGAGCCAAAGTTGGAGAATCAATAGAAGAGCTTAAGGAAGAGCAAGAGGTGAGTATGAGCATCATTTTGACATATATGTCACTTGATTTGGTTGAGTATTGGTGGGCTTTTGTGAAAGCCCTAATTTCTATTTTTAGGGTATATTAGGGATCATGAAGCTTTCATTCTAATGTGCTTATATGTGGTTTGGAGGCAAATGAGCTAAGTTTAGTGATTAAATAGTGAAGTAGGCGTTTGTTGTGAAAAACCCTAAAATTCTGACCTGAACAGGGCACCATAAAGCAATGAGAATTTGTTCATTTTAATATTACCATTGTGTTCTGCACACAAAATTGTGTGGGTATAGCCTCAGGTTGTGAATTTTTGGTCATTGGAACTCAAAATTCAAAACTGGATTTTCTGCCTGAATAAGATTCCAACGAGGTACCCTGATTCTGTGGTGTTTTTGGAAAAACAAGTGATGTGAAAAAAATTTGAAACTTTCCAAAATAAATTTAGACATATCAAGCTTTAATTTGATAGGTCATTTGTATCATTTCAAATTATAGATTGGGAGTTATGAATTTTTGAATTTATGATAAATATTTTTTTAAATTAAATAGGTATAGATTTTAGGGCATAATTGATTAAATGTATTAATATTTTATACATATTTAATTATCTTTTATATATTTTCTATCTTTTAATTAAGTTCAGGATAAAAAGAAATTTTGACATAAAATCTACTCATATCCTATTTTATTGTATAACAGATATTACATGATCAAAGAGATGAGAAAGTATTAAAAAAAACAAAAATTGCAAATAAATGGCAGCAAGCAATTATATATTATATATCTAAATAAAGGGGATATTAGCTATCAGATGATATATGGATGTTGTGGGAATGAATAAAGGCGTGGGGTCCACGTGAAGTTGCAAACGACTTCTGGCAAGATTCACACATGGAGGTAGCCAAAAGAATGTGATATATATGAAAAAAAAAAGATAAGATAAGATTTGGATATAATGACCCAGCTGCACGCAAACACAAGAGTTAGATCTATAAAAGGGGCCAGAGGGTAGTGAATAGAGATCATAGCAGAACAAGAAGGAGCGGAGATCAAGAGAAAAAGAATGGAGAATTAGAAGCTACAGTAGGTAACTTCTTGGTCTCCTTCTGTAACCCCCTTCCGTAATTATATCTAAAATACACGATTAAAATGAAATAGAGACCAATAATTATTAAAACTCATTCACAATCCCATCCTTGAGATAGGGTTTTCACAAATACTTTTCAAAATCTAATTGACCTGGTCTCATATTCACATATCGAATACAACTACTATGCGAAGATAAATCACATTCATATAAATATCAGAGTGTACAACAAATAATCCCATCAATCCCTGGATTCCTTACATTAATTCAAGCTTTACAGGGCATATTCGCCCTTTACAATTTTCCAAATAAGAGATTACACAAATTCTCATACCAAATACATACTCGAATATACATTCCAACCTATACAATCATATATCCAAATATACTTAATCCCAAACATACATTGATAACCAACTATCACAAGATTACAACCCGAAGGAGTCATCGTCGCCCATGGTTGCTTGCTCCATCCTCGATTCCACCTACCCTATCTAAAATGTTGGAGGGAGGGTGAGATTCTAGAGAATCTTAGTAGAAAACAAATACTAGTATGCATGCAAAATAGATGTTTAATGCATGACATGGTTGCATAACTCATGCTTACACGCAATGACAAATCTGTAAGCTCAATGCTTTGAACAACATACATATGGCCATAGCATAAATTGAAACATAGCTTCAAATCATTCATACATGTTTCACATAATCAAGCAAAGCAATAACATGCATCAATACCAACATAAATATCATATACATGCAGGAGAGGTAAGTTCCCTACCCTTATTCTTTCTACGTATGGTCTAGCATCGGCTACTCAGGATTCGAGCAAATATCCAACCCTATAACCAAATCAAGGGTATAGGGTTAATCTCAATTCCAAATCCTTACTTCCATATTATTTAAGGTTGGTTATCATTCACACCCTTTAGGTGGCTATAATAAGCTCAATGAAAGCCTAAAGGATTGGGAAGTACTAGGTTGGAAACCACCTGTCAAAATCATAAAATACTAAAAATGGGGGTTGGCTACAGCCAAGAATCCTCTGGCTGCAGCTAAAACATGAACAGAAGGGTTTTGGGGGCAGCCAAGAATTTCTTGCTGCAGCTAAAACGCAGACAAAAAGTTTTTTGCTGCAGCTAAGATTTTCTGCTGCAGCCAAGTTAACTTCAAAAATTCATAATTAATTCCAAAAAAGTTGAAATGAGTTGATCCCAAAGCCAAATAAAAGATATTTAAGTCCTCTACATAGAAAAAATATGAATCAAGGCTGTACATAACCACAAAAATACAGAATTACACAAATGTCCACACTGTTCCAAATCAAGTCCAGTTTCAACCTCAAACTTTATGCAACTATAACTCCCAGCTCACAAAACGAAATGACACAATTTATATGTCCATTTTAAAGCTTGGGATGTGAACTTCAAGACTGGAAAGATTCAAAATTTTCTAACATCATTTGCCCATTCAAAAAGCTAACACAACCAGACTGTCAAGAATAGAGTTTCAAAAGACAAAATTCCAGATTTTGCATCTTTGCTTCCAATGGTCCCATTTTCATACCAAACATCATTCCCACACAAATTTTCACAAGGAATCCATTGGATACACCAAATCAATCAAAATTCATATCACATTGACATGTTTCACCAATAATCACAACATGTCAACACAATGTCACAACCTAAACTCACATTGTAATTCTTTATTCTCCAAAGTTCCAAACCAATTCAAACCAATTCCAATGAACATATAACATAATAAAACACCGATTGCACCTCAAAACACATGACAATTCATTCATTTCGAAATTACCACAAAATCAAGGCAAAATTTACAATTCACAAAACTCATCCACAAATCACAAAAACTTATATCAAAAGGCTTCAAATACTCACCTCTTCCTCTTTCCCAAACCAATTCCTTGATTCTTCATCTTTCTAATTTTTCTCAAGCTCCCAAACACCTCCTTTCATAAATCTAAAATCATAGCAATGAAGTTCTTATCACTATGAACAATATTAAAGAAGGGTATTTGAGCATTAGAGGACATTTACCAAACCAAAACTCACCTTGTTTCTTTCTCTTTCCTTCCTTCACTTGGACGATAATGGAGTCTTGAGAGGGAGAGTGAAGATGAGAATAAGATCAGTTTTTGGAATGCCCATAGGCCTTTTGGCTGACTTGAAAAAAGAGGGGAAAGAGGAATGAGTTGAATCTTTGACCCAAGATCCATGGCTCACACCTTGCAACTTGTCAACGTCTTAATCCATCTTCCATGAGCTCACATACACACACATATACTTGATTCCACCCCTTGATCTCTTGCACAAATCAATCCTAACCATTGATCTTGAAGTTACCAATGAGTTTCCTCTTCAGTAACTGATCAATTGGTCGGTAACTTTACCGTTTTGCCCCTAATTACGGCAATTCCTCTTGGATTACCACCAAACACACCATATCATTCCTTTTCTTCAACAATGCACCCTCCCTTCTATTTTAAGTCAATTTAGATGTTAATCCATAATTGAACTTAAATATAAGGTTTCAGCGCTACTCACAACACATTCTGATTCCAAATCACATCATGTCTCTAAAAGGGTCCATTTATCACTAATGACATCCACTTTTGGAGTCATTAAACCTTAATCACAATTTGGGATCTTACTAAATCGGGGCTTAGCAATCCACTAATCTCAGGCTTATTCTCTAGCCTTAAGTCTCAAAATTCGGGGTATTACACCTTCCACCTATGCTAGTAGCGAGGAATAGAGGGAGTCTTCGACAGATTTTCTCTCTCTTCTTCTTTCTCTTTATTCTTTGAATCTAAATTTCTTTGTTTCATTATGGATTTTATTTTAACCATGAGTGGCTAATTTTATTTTTAGACCTAGGAAAACTATGAACTCACTAGTGAATTAAATTTTATTTTCATGATTTATTAGTTATGATTTATGTTAATTTTGGTTACTCCATCTTGCTTTATTATGTCCATTTGATGATTAGCCACCATTATATGTGAATTTGAGGATTAGGATTTACCTTGATGAAGGGAATTTTAATTAGGTATGAGATTAAGAAGCATGGGATTAGATTACGATTTAATTTGAGATTAGGATAGACATATACCTAATAGCCACATATAATTGTTAAAGAGTGTTTTTGAGTTATCTTGCCTCTTGAGTAATTAGGTTAGACATAACAGTTATACTTAAGAGAGAGTTGTGAGTGGACCGACAAGCACTTATAACTATTTATACTCGAGATTAACAAAATTAACATTTGAGATTAACTAATTAAATGGATTTGAGATTTGGAGAGCTAGTAAGGGATTAGTGACTCTATGTTGTGTTTAATATTAATAGTTTTCGTTAATTAATTTCCTTTGAATTTACTCATAACTAAATTCGTTTAACTTAAAAGAAATTGAGATTTCAATACATAAAAATTAATTGATTGATTCCTTGTGGGATGATACTCTACTTATCATCTTATTACTTGGCACAACCCGTATACCTACGAAGCGCATCAAGTTTTTGGCGCTATTGTCGGGGAATCAAGGCAACTAATTTTTAGTATTAGAGGACCTTTAGTATTTTAAACTTAAGCAATTTTTCTGTTTTTCTTTCTTTCTTTTTCTTTTTTTCCAGTTTGAAATTCGATCTTTGTCTCTTTGTCTTTGCAATGCTTTATATTATATGTCAGGGATAGCAAAGAAAACATCTAAGAAGACAAGAAAGGTTAGCGAACTTTTAGAGACAACACCCCCTCAGCATTCAAATCATGAGGAAGAAGAAACCATAAGCAAAGAGATGGCTAAGGATGAGAATGATACATGGGTGTCAATGATTTTATAGGAAGGCATTCTCGAGGTTATCAGTCTGGAATCAAAGTACCTGTATTTTGAGCCAACAATTTTGAAATCAAACAAGCTATGCTTAAGATGCTTGAACTACATGGTCAGTATGCAGGAAACAACACAGAAGATCCAAATTGGCATCTCATACAATCTCTTGATGTTTGTGACTGTTTCAAGCAGAATGTAGTTCCTAGTGATGTGACCCATCTTTGGCTTTTTCCATACTCTCTACAAGAAAAAGCCAAAGAATGGGTCAATGGTTTAAAAGTGGGTAGCATAACATCTTGGGAGACATCGGAAGAAAAGCTCATATCAAGATTCTTTCCACACCACAAGATGGTGGATGCAAGAGCCGCTGTTACTAACTTCTGTCAAAGTTCGGTGAACATTTGTATGAAGCATGGGAGAAATTTAAGTTGCTTGTCAGGCAGAGTCCAGGTCTTAATCTAGAAAAATGGGTATTGCTTCAAATCTTTTGTACTCGCTTGACTCTTGAATCTAAATCTAAATTGAACGCCGTCACTAATGGAGGAATTACAAAGAAACCAGTAAATCATGTCTGGAAATATTTAGATGACTTATCAGCTAACTTTATCCAGAACAACAATGAAAGAAGAGCGTGAAGAAAGTTTCTGAAGACCCTTCGTCAGAGTTAATGGCAATATTACAGATTCTCAACATGAAGTTTGACCACTTAAAAGCATAAGTAAACCAATCTAATGGTGGACATATGGGAGTAAATGCTATTTATGCTCCTTGTGATTATTGTGGAAATAACCATGTTAATGGCTAATGCTTCATATCTCAACAGACAGAGCCAGTAAAATATGCTGGAAACTACCGTGGCAATAACCAGAACAATCCATACTTAAACACCTACAATCCTGGGTGGTATAACAACCCTAACTTCTCTTGGAAACATGATGCCACTCTTAATAAAGCCTTAACCTCTAGTACAAAACAAATGTCATCTCTTGGGTTTGATCAATTGGAAAAGGAAGACATTCCTAACTAATCTAGAGGCAATGAAATCTCATCTCATGAATTTTCAATTAAAGAGTACTCAAGATCAAGCCACTACTAATACAAGATTAGAATTGTCAATAAAAACTCTTGAGGTATAGGTGGGATAGATTGCAACTACAGTGAACATCTTACAACAAAAAGAGTTGCCAAGTAATATGGTGCCTAATCCCCGTAGAGATGGAAAAGAGGAATGTAAAGCTCTTACTCTGAAAAGTGGCAAAGAATTACATGAGATTACACAACCAATGAAAAAACCCTCAGAGCCTAATGACCAAGCAATTCCTATGGTCAATATAGAGGATGATGAAGAAGCTACACAAAAGATTGATGGGGAAGCCAAGGAGGATAAAGTTAATAGCAGGAATAAGAAGAGTGAAGAGAAGAAGGCAGCAAATGAGAATCTCAAATGGGTGCCACCTTTACCATTTCCTCAAAGATTCCAGAATAAAGCTATGGATGAGCAATATAAGAAGTTTCTGGGGATTTTCAAGCAACTACACATCAATATCCCTTTCCTTGAAGTTTTAGAGCATATGCCTTAATATGTGAAGTTTCTAAAAGAGATGTTAAGTAAGAAGAGGAGGTTTGGTGATCATGAAACCGTAGCCCTTACTGAAGAGTGTAGCGCTATTCTTCTCAACAAGCTACCGCCTAAATAGAAAGATCCTGGTAGCTTTTCGATACCTTGTATAATTGGAGAAAAGTTTCAAGGAAGAGCATTATGTGATCTAGGATCAAGTGTTAATTTGATGCTGCTATCTGTATTCAGAAAATTGCAACTGGGAGAAGCTCACCCAACTTCTGTGACACTCCAGCTAGCTGATCCAAGTTTAGCTTATCCAAAGGGTATCATTGAAGATGTTTTGGTTAACGTTGATCAGTTTATTTTTCCTGCTGAGTTTATTATTCTAGATTATGATGAAGATAGAGATCTACCACTTATCGTGGGCAAACCTTTTCTTGCTACAACTCTAACTCTGATTGATGTTGAAAAAGGAGAGATCAAGTTGAGGGTGAATATTGAAGAATTTATATTCAATAAGGATAAAGCATTGAGGTATCCTATGGACATTACAGATTGCTTCAAAGTTGACAGACTTGATAAGGTAATTCAAGAGACTTTAGAGTCTTATGCTATAAAAGAACTATTAGATGTTGTGTTACTTAGGATTGATGAAGTTGAGAAAGGGAAGATAGTTGAATATAAGAAGTTACTTGAAGCCTCTCCTTGTTACATTAATCCATCAAGATAGTTTGAGTTGCTAGATATGGAATCAAGGCAAACTACGTTAAAGCCGTCCATGGACCAAGCACAAATCCTGGAGCTTAAACCCTTACCATCACATCTAAAGTATGCATTCTTGGGTGAATCTGAGACACTTCCTATTATCATATCTTCTTCTCTATCTAAAGATCAAAAAGAAAGGTTGCTGCTATTAGGATAGGCAGGCACAACGGAAGAACTTTAAAATTTTTGCCGATCCTAATCGAGGATCTATCAACGGAATTTAAACCGAGTTAGAAAGATTCGTACCATTTTCAATTCAGGGATTGCGATCTCTAGGAGCCAACACGTCAATTCTGCTCCCTCTACCGATATCGACCCGAATGCTCTTAAACACATACTACATGCTAGCACCTCCAATGTCTCCTAGGGTTTTCCTTGCAGCTCTAAATTCTCATCCGTGTATAAGTATATCAGCTCTATCAAGTTCATAACCTATGAGGGCTATATTCGAATTTCAAAATACATCTTTATTAATTTCAAAATTAATTAACAAATAATTATCTTGATGACTAATTAAATAAATTCAGTTTAAATTAAATCTGTCCAACAATTTTAATTTAACCTATTTATTTAATCCAAGTAAAGAGCCATTAGTTTTAATTTATCTTCATAAATTAAATATGAGATACTATATCTCTATTATGTTAGTTATTAAATCTAATTTATCTTAATAAAATTAAATTTAAAACTAACACAATATAATAATATCACATAATATATATATATGTTAGGATCGGCAAGCACAGCGGAAGAATTTAAAAATTTTACCAATCCTAATCGAAGATCTATCAACGACGTTTAAACCAAGTTGGAAGGATTCATACCTTTTATGATTCAGGGTTTTCACGATCTCTAGGAGACAACACATCAGGTCCGCTCCCTCTACCGGTATCCACACGAATGCTCTCCAACCGAGACTGCGTGCTAGCGCCTTTAGTGTCTCCTAGGGTTTCCCTTGCGGCTCTCAATTCTCATGTAAATCTCAATATATATGCTCTATCAAGTTTATGACCTATGAGGGCTATTTTCAAATTTCAAAATTAATCATCATAAATTTTGAAATTAATTAACTATTAATTATCTTGATGAGCTAATTAAATAAATTCAGTTTAACTTAAATCTGTCCAACAGTTTTAATTTAACCTATTTATTTAATCCAAATAAAGAACCATTAGATTTAATTTATCTTCATAAATTAAATATGAGATACTGTTAGTTATTAAATTTAATATATCTTAATAAATTAAATTTAAAACTAACACAATATAATAATATCATATAATATATATATACATATATATATTTTGAAAATATATATCTATATGATATTATTAATGAATTTTATATTATATATATATATAAATATAAAATTCATCCATCATAAATTAAACATTATCTCGTGTTGGGCTATTCTTGTGTGCGACCCTGTAGGCCCATATGAAGTTAGCAGTGGGCCAATAACTATACTAACCCAAAAGTCACAAGTGGCCTCTAGCAAGACATTACGACTACCCAATTCATATAAGGATCGTTATCACGATGCAACCTATCATACAACCATGTCACGTCCCATTTGTCACACGATATATCGATCAAGGATAAGGCATAGATAATGTCATCCTCTTGTTCCTGACCATTACTTTCTCGATTCCTGAGTAGCCTGATAATAGAGATGGAAACTCCTTTCATCATAGTATGGCCATACATTTCTCAGACTCACTCATCGAGGGGCCCAGTAATATCTCTCTACTAATATGAGGGACAAATTCCATCATGATCATTCATATTCCTCTGCATGAAAAAACACCAAGCCCGATTGTAGCCTTTATCATCACCCGGTCAAAAGTGACTTTTGACTAGTTCAAAGCTTAGCAACTCTTATGTAGGAATCCATGATGACGTCAGGTCCTTCACTTGGATGTGGTTATACATGAAAAAAGCTTATGACTTGATCCATGTAGCTTTCTCATAGTGGGTTAGTCTAGCACCTTGTACTCTTACAAGTGCCTAAGACTTTGAATTGTATCTCCATATCTTATTAAAGTCATACTGATCTTGTTTCATCTCTGCTCCCGCATATATGACTGACCAGGGACATTTTAGGACAATCTTTATGAATTATCCTAGGATACAATTATCACAGTTAACATGCAAATAATATGATAACAGAATGGAGAAATTTCATTAAAATAATAATGTTCGAAGTACAATGATTGGCCCTTAGGGCATAATTTCCAACAATATATATATATATATATAATATGTATTTCAAAAATACATGTATATATGTATAATATTATTAACAAATTTTTATATCATATATATATATATAATTCATTCACCCTAGATTAAACATTATCTCGTGTTGGGTCATTTTTGTATGTGACCCTGTAGGCCCATACGAAGTTGGTAATGGGCCAATAACTGTACTAACCCACAAGTCACAAGCGGCCTCTAGTAAGACATTATAACTACCCAATTCATATGAAGAGCATTAACATGATGCAACCTATTATACAACCATGTCACGTCCCTTTTGTCACACTATATATCAGTCAAGGATGAGGTATGGATAATGTCATCCTCTTGTTCCTGACCATTACTTTCTCGATTCCTAAGTAGTTTGACAATAGAAATGGAAACTCCTTTTCATTATAGTATGGCTATATATTTCTCAGACTCACTCATCGAGGGGCCCAGTAATATCTCTCTACTAATGTGAGGGGCAAATTCTATCTTGATCATTCATATTCCTCTGCATGAAAAACCACCAAGCCCGATCGTAGCCTTTATCATCACCTGATCAAAAGTGACTTTTAACTAGCTCAAAGCTTAGCAACTCTCATGTAGGAATCCATGATGACCTCAGGTTAAAGGGCATTATGACGAAGTTGTACATGAGAAAAGCTTATGACTTGATCCTTGTAGCTTTCTCATAGTGGGTCGGTCTAGTACCTTGTACTCTTACAAGTGCCTAAGACTTTGATTCGTATCTCCACATCTTATCAAAGTCATACTAGTCTTGTTTCATCTCTGCTCCCGCATAGATGACCGACTAGGGATATTTTAGGATTATCTTTATGATTTATCCAAGGATACAATTATCATAGTTAACATGTAAATAATATGATAACAGAATGGAAAATTTTCATTAAACTAATAATGTTCAAAGTACAATGATTAGCCCTTAAGGCACAATTTCCAACATCCTCCCACTTGCCCTAGGTACAATCATTAATTTTCCTAATTCCCATTGTCTTAACATGACGCTCATAGTTTGACTATGCAAGCAGCTTAGTAAGAAGATCAACAACATTATCTTCTCCTACTACTTTGCATATCTATATATCACCTCTATCATTGATTTCTTTAATAAGATGAAGTCGCCTGAGTATATGCTTTGTCCTTTGATGTGACCTTGGCTCCTTGGCCTGTGCAATAGCACTGCTATTGTCACAGAACAAATCTATTGGATTTGAGATGGTAGACACCACCCCTAGTTCAGTAATGAACTTTCTGATCCAAAAGGCTTCTTTAGCTGCATCTGATACTGCTATATACTTAGCTTCTGTTGCAGAATCTGCTACAGTGCTCTCCTTGGAGCTCTTCCAGCTTACTGTTCCATCATTTAGGAGGAATACATATCTAGATTGCAACTTAAGGTCATCTTGGTCAGTTTGGAAACTTGCATCTATACAACTGGTTACACAGAGATTATCATCCAATCCACCATAGACCAAAATAAGTCCTTAGTCCTTCTTCAGTACTTTAGGATATTCTTGACAGCAGTCTAATGACCCTCATTTATATGGCCTAGACAACAATGCCATAGGCAGGTTGGATTCATATCGTTTGAAATTATCCTTTTAGTAGTTATGTTATAGATATTCCCATTATTAGGATGTTCCAAATTTAATATATAATAACTAACATGCAAATCACCATCAGTATAGAAAATGTCATTATGATAAATAGAACATTTACCATTCCTAGTAATGGAAGTATAACCTTCCTTATCCAAATAAGAAAGAGAAACAATGTTAGTACTCAAACCAGGAATATAATAGCAATCATTCAAAACTAATAAAAGGCCACTGGGTAGAACTAATTCATAAGTGCTTACGGTTAAAGCAGCAACTCTTGCTCTATTTCCAACCCGTAGGTTCACCTTGCCCTTCTTCAGCTTTCTACTGTCCTTTAGACCCTACAAATTTATATAAATGTGAGAACTATATGCAGTATCTAATACCTATATAGAGGAAGTAGAAAAATGAATGTCTATAACATAAATACCTGAAGCGATAGCCATTTTATCCTTCTTGTTCTTTTTTAGATCTTTAAGGTAGAGTTTGAAAGTCCTCTTCCAATGACAAAGTTCATTGCAGAAGTAGCAGACTCCTTCCTTTGGAGGCTTTGCCTTCTTGGGTGCTGGCTTGGTTTCAGGCATGTTTGACTCTTTGGTCTTACCACCTAAGCCATTACCCTTCCATTTGCCCTTCCCTTTCTTTTTCATACCCTTTCCTTTCTGAACTATCAAAACAGTACTGGGCTTTTTCTTAATGCTTTGCTCAGCAGTTTTGAGCATCCCATGCATCTCAGAAATTGATTTCTCTATGTTGTTTATATTGTAGTTCATGATAAACTGGTCATAACTCTCTGGGAGTCAGTTCAAGATCAAATCTGTAGCTAAATCCTGGCTCATGGGAAATTCAAGCCTCTCATGGTGATCAATATAGCCTTTCTTCTTTAACACATAGTACTGACTAATGCACCTTCAGCCATCTTGCAGGAATATAAGGCCTTTATGGTCTCATACCTTTCTTGCCTTGCCTATTGCCGGAACATTTCCTTGAAATGGACAATCATCTCATGAGCCTCCATAAGTTCCAGATCTCTTTAGAGCTCTGGAACCATAATAGCAAGCATCAGGCAACCTGTATCTACTGAGTCATCCGTATGCTTCATGTAAGCATCTCTCTGAGCTCTTAGAGCATTGCCTGCAGGCTCCTCAGGAATGGGTTGATCTAGGATATAAGCCTTTCTTTCCTGCTTAAGAACAATTCTCAAGTTCCTAAATGAGTTAAGAAAGTTTGTCCTATTGAGTTTGTTCTTCTCAAGGACTGATCGCAACGATAGTGTAGCAGTATTACTAGTCGACATAATTCTACAATTAAAATATACAAAGTTAGTTAGTAATCTCCCACTAAATTAACAACCCTCAATATAATAATTAGTGGGATAAGATCCATATTTGGCTTAAACTTAAGTCCGCTTTGGCAAGACGCTTAAATTCAAGTTATTTAGGTACGTAATCTATTTACCAATTACATCACATGTAACTTTTAGATCTTTATGGGATTTGATCATTATATGACCCAACATGTTTAATCCCATCTAATGCCTTAAGATTCAAAATCATTTTGTTAATCTCAATTAAGTCAAAACAATAATGAATATTATGAGCAGCACCATTATCCATGCTTGTCTCATCAAGATAACTCAAGTGCATCTACTTTGGTGGTTTCCACAATTGAACGATCTAGGTTTTGATAAGTATTCATTAATTGACAGCATTATGACTTAAGATTTGATTCCGAGGGCTTAATTAATTAGTTTTGTTTACATGAATGCAATCGTGGTCATATCTCATACAAATAAATACATATAAACCCAAAAGTATTCATGCAATGATCTAATCAAAAGCATAATTTAAATGTGACACAACATGGCTTACCTAACCTAAAATCCTCCCAAGTCAATGAGAGGACTTCTCTAAATAAGAAAAGCAATTTAAACATTTAAGGGGAGTGAGATGAGAAGAGATGTACAATGAGAGTATTTAGAGAAAGGCATAGCACGCATACCGTATTTAAAATTTACAACCCTTTGTAAAAATCTAAAGCCACGTTGTTCACCATACCCAAACAAGTATGAAGAATAAACCACAATAAGTAAGAGTTCATACAATATGAAAAGCAATAAATGGCACATTCCTTTTAAAATAAATATTTGAAAATTTAAAATATTTAAAATTTTTGGCCCAATTTTAAAAATATTTTTTTAGTCCAATTCATAAGATTTTGGCTCAGTTTCAAAAAAAACGGCTCAGAATGCTTCTGATCCGAATTGTCTTCCGCATAGTTTTAGATCCCTACAACCTGAATAAAGATCCAAACTTAGACCCGGTTCTTCTCCAAGATTTTGGATCCCTAAATCTGATTAGAGACCCTAATGTGACCATACGTCGTGATCTTTAACCAATTCAAAAACAAGAATGACGAGAATTCCAATTTCAGATCCAATCCAAAACAGAAATCGCAACACAGTAACAAATCACATAGGTTCGACTTTCTCAAAATCAAAACATATTTCAATATCGCATATAATACATAATAGATCTCATTCAACTTGACTTTCTTAAAACCGAAAACTAAATTAGATACATATTCGATCATCTTCTTATAGGCATACATATATATCCCATATATATCACATGTATACGAACAAAAACTCAATTTAAATGCAAAATTGACCTGGCTCTGATGCCACTATTAGGATCGGCAGGCACAGTGGAAGAATTTTAAAATTTTCACCAATCCTAATGAAGGATCTATCAGTGGCATTTAACTGAGTTAGAAAGATTCATACCTTTTTCAATTCAGGGATTGCGATCTCTAAGAGCCAACACGTCAGGTCCGCTCCCTCTACCGGTATCCACACGAATGCTCTCTAACACAAACTACGTGCTAGCACCTCTAATGTCTCCTAAGGTTTTCCTTGCGGCACTAAATTCTCATCCGTGCATAATTATATCAGCTCTATCAAGTTTATAACTTATAAGGGCTATATTCAAATTTCAAAATTAATCTTTATTTATTTTGAAATTAATTAACACTTAATTATCTTGATAAGCTAATTAAATAAATTCAGTTTAAATTAAATCTCTCCAATAGTTTTAATTTAACCTATTTATTTAATCCAAATAAAGAGCCATTAGAATTAATTGATCTTTATAAATTAAATTTGAGATACTATATCTCTATCATGTTAGTTATTAAATCCAATTATCTTAATAAAATTAAATTTAAAGCTAACACAATATAATAATATCATATAATATATATATATAATATTTATTTTGAAAATACATATATATATATATATATGTATAATATTATTAACGAATTTTTATATTATATATATATATATAATTCATCTACCCTAGATTAAACATTATCTTGTGTGCGACCATATAGGCCCATACGAAGTTTGCAGTGGGCCAATAACTGTACTAACCCACAAGTGGCAAGCGGCCTCTAGCAAGACGTTACGACTACCCAATTCATATGAGGATCGTTAAAACGATGCAGCCTGTCATACAACCATGTCACATCCCTTTTGTCACACAATATATCGATCAAGGATGAGGCATGGATAATGTCTTCCACTTGTTCCGACCATTACTTTCTCTTTTCCTAAGTAGTCAGACAATATAAATGGAAACTCCTTTTCATCGTAGTATGGCCATACATTTCTCAAATTCACTCATTAAGGGGCCCAGTAATATCTCTCTACTAATATGAGGAACAAATTCCATCTTGATTATTTATATTCCTCTGCATGAAATAGCACCAAGCCCGATAGTACCTTTTATCATCACACGGTCAAAAGTGACTTTTGACTAGTTCAAAGCTTAGCAACTCTCATGTAGGAATCCATGATGACCTCTGGTTAAAGTGTATTATAACGTGGTTGTACATGAGAAAAGCTTATGACTTGATCCATATAGCTTTCTCATAGTAGGTCGGTCCAGCAACTTGTACTCTTACAAATGCCTAAGACTTTGATTCGTATATCCACATCTTATCAAAGTTATACTAGTCTTGTTTCATCTCTGCTCCTGCATAGATGACCGACCAGGGACATTTTAGGACAATCTTTATGATTTATCCAAGGATACAATTATCACAGTTAACATGCAAATAATATGATAATAGAATGGAGAAATTTCAATAATTTAATAATGTTCAAAGTACAATGATTGGTCCTTATGGCATAATTTCCAACATTTACAAGTTCTTCAAGATCGTAAAAGAGCTTTGTGTTGGACAATTACTGATATTAAAGGTATAAGTCCTTCAATTATGATGCATAAGATGCTCTTGGAGGATGATCATAGAAAATCTATTCAAAATCAGAGGTGACTAAATCCTATAATGAAAGAAGTGGTCAAGAAGGAAGGCATCAAGTGGTTAGATGCTGGGATTATTTACCTCATCTCTAATAGCTCATGGGTTAGCCTGATGCAATGTGTTCCAAAGAAAGGAGGAATGACAGTGATTGCTAATGAGCAATATGAACTTATCCCCACTCGCATAATTACTGGTTGGAGTATTTACATGGATTATAGAAAGCTGAATGATGCTACATGGAAAGATCATTTCCTACTTTCTTTTATTGACCAGATGTTAGACCGATTGGCAGGTAAAGAATTCT